>MU719010.1:18987-62503 GCA_026770625.1 Nicotiana glauca | reverse complement strand
GAGGGGATTAAATTCCTTAAGGACACACAAGCAACTTGTGGGCTCGAAATTATTATTTCACGTTTTGTTTATTGAACTAATGTTTGTTTATTTCTCTGATTTTCTGATTTTTAACACAGTATCACCAACAGAATCACCGTTAAAAGGGTATACCCAAAAGCAAGAGTATGAACACGTCCCAAAATAGTGTAAACACCGTCGGAAATTAGGTCACTACATAGTTAATGGCACGCCCCTTTTTCTCGTGAAATCTGGTTTCGACACTTGACAACTCCTTCAAAGGAAGGTGAAAAAAGAGAGTGTGTCGCCACCTAATGGGTTTGAGGTGCGTTAGGGCACCTATTTGCAAATAACTCAGGTTTAACCATTTTGCATCACCAAACATCGGTAAGGGCTCAAATTACCTCAAACAGAAGGCGTTAGGCACTCTTCGAGACCCACAACTGTGGGTCCCGGCCGAACTTGAATTATATGAATTAGTCAGACAAACAAAGACAAAGAAAGCAAGAAGTTTGAGAAGTTCATTTTTTAACACAAATAATGGATTTAATGACAAGATGGGGGGGTCATAAATTTTTTAGCCTAAATGATCACCCCGTGCAACATAAATAATACTTCGTAGCTCTCTCAAGATGGGGTGTTACTCGTATTATTCAGCAGGCTCAAACTATCATCTCCTGCTACCCAATCACTATCTTTAAGTTGTTACCTAAAGCGCACTAGTTGATTCTAAACCGAGCCTTATGCGTGCACTATCCATCCCATGCCTATGGTCCAGGAGGCGTTTGGACCTCTATTTTGGATGGTTATTGACTCATTTTAGGCTACTCGAAAATGATAAAACTAGGCGACATACAAAACAAGTTGGACATCATGTAGAAGCAATTAAGGGCTCAATTTAGCCTCCACACTTAAACAACAAATGCACGCAAAGTCGCAAACACATATGCAAATTAGGAGTTTTCAGAATTCAGAATCTTAAACCTGTAGACATGATTTCTAGATGACTTTGAACTAAAGTACGGCAGTTCCAGATGCTAGGTGCCATTTCACACTTATAGACAACTAATAGTTTTAGGGGGACATATTTGGTGTTACAAGCTGATTATTGCAATTGCAATATAAGTGATTAAACCTATAAACATGATTGCTAAGTGATTCTGGATTCCAGTATTATAAAGGTAATGCTGTAATTTCTGACATATTAGAATGTTGTAGGTCCTATAAACATGATATCTAGTCGTTTTGTATAAATGGACAGTGAAGTCGTCAATAAGCATCCTCTGAGCAGGTTTAATTGGGCTTGATTTTAAATGCTTTATCCCTATAAGCATGCTTTCTAGGCGGGCAGTATGATGCAATAACAAATTTAAGTAGTTAAAATCATATAGGCATGATATCTATTGTATAGTGTAGGACAATAGCAAATGAAGTGATTAATCCTATAGGCATACTTTCTAGTGATCATGCTGAGGCGAATTGAAAAATAGTTCATTGACGTTTTATTCCTATAGGCAGGTTCTCTAACATTGCATAGCAGTAAGAAACAATTCACGTTTGCTAACAGGCAATGTATATGTGTGTGCTTATCCTAATGACATGATTTCTATAGCGCACATATATATTGAGCGGCACATATAGCAAGTGAATCATTAAGTCCTATAGGCATATTATCTACCCCTTTTGATGTAAACATTAAGAATCTACCCATCCCCATTTTTATTAACACCTAATTGTTTATTAAAAAGATATTACAGGCCTAATAGTAATGTAATTAGAAGTATTATACAAATAATGGCAGTAGGCTCATAGCAGGCCCAAAAGGAAACACCCAGCATTGCATGGACCTTCAGCAACTCTCATGCAACATGTCGAGGAATCATATTCATCAGCACAACCCAGAATTCATAGAAGAACTTAGGCTATATCACACAACTATAGATTGACCAACCAATTTACATATTCAGTAGACCATAGGTAGAAAGAGTGAAGTGCAGGGATAGTGTAGGTTTCAGTATCAGGGGGAATAATCAAAGACCCAAATCCTAGTATGTCAGAGTTTACAAGGGCATCCAATGGACCCCGAGCAGTGCTTACTTTAGGGAGGTCAGTAACAAGAGCCTTGATAACCTTGGATTTTAGCTGGCCAAGGATAAGGAGTTCAAAATAGCATAAGTGACAATATGGGAGAGTGGAAAATAGCTGAGGGACATAAGTGGGGGAACACACTTATAACCTAAAGTAGACATAGCCATAGAGAGCAACTAATCAAACAGGCCAGCAGGTTTAGCAGAATTTCAACACATAGCAAATTACCACATAGACAACCATATATTGGAAGAAGTTGGGGAAAGAAATAGGTTTGCATAGGTTATCAGTCATGACACTAAACCAATTGAGGCTTAGGAGGTTCAGATTAAGCTAAACATGCATCCTAGGGCCATGCTAATCAGTATTTAAATATGATGGGGAACACATTTTTTGATAAACACTTGAAGAAACAGGGTATTAAATGAACAAGGGACAGACTGCAAACATATTAGCATAGAAGCAATATCATAGTCGATAGAAAATAGTTTTAATACAAATTGCCACACATTGTATATGTAGAGCAAATATTGCAAGGACTTAGAACAGTGTAAGATAGCAAATTCATACCAAATCCATCACAATCTAGTAATTGTTTCTTCTTTGAAGCAAAAGTATAATAATCACCAAAATAAATTATTTAGCCTACCGATTTTTTTAAAGAACATAATTAAGTAAATGGAATCTATTTTCTTGGGTGAAAAGTTAGATTCTAGTAAATAAGGAAAGTTTTATATAGTATATATTTTTAGATTAAATGCTATAATAAACAATAAAAAACCTCGCCTGATAGCCAACAAAAGATTGGAACATTTATAGGAGGACTTCTAATTTTGGGTTGTTGAGATGTATTGACGCTAAAGAAGCATCTAGACTGATAAAAGAAATACGTTTTGGGATGTGCGGACCCTAATGAATGGGTGTACTTTGGCAAAGAAGATATTAAGAACTGAGTATTTCTGGATGATAATGAAATAGATTGCAGCCTTTACGTACAGAAGTGCCATCAATGTCAGATTCATGCAGACATGATGCGAGTTTCTCCAAACAAACTCAATGTGACAAGTTCTCCTTAGCTATGTATTTGCTACATGTGAATGGATGTCATTTGTCCCATCGAACCTACTGTATCCAACGGACATAGGTAAATTTTTGTAACTATTGGCTATTTCACAAAATAGTACGAACTTGCCTTTTACATGTGTGTAACGAAGAAATCTGTAGCGGATTTTGTCCGAAATCATCTTATTTGTCGATTTAGGGTCCCTGAGTCAATCATTACGATGCCGTCAATCTCATTAGTGACTTAATGCAGACTATGTGTGAGAAGATCAAGAGAAAACACCATAATTTTATCGCTTAGTGGCCTCAGATGATTGGAGTTGTAGAGCCTGCTAACAAGAATATCAAAAAAATATTGCAGAAATCATAGATAGTCACAAGCATTGGCATGAAAAGTTACTCTTTGTATTGCTGGGATATTGTACCACAATCAGAACCTCTACCAGGGCAACACCCTTTAACACCTCACACTAAAAACAAGGGTAGTTAAGTAACTTGCAAAATAAATAAATAAATAAATAAATAAAGTTAACTGGGTAATAAAAGAAAAGGATTAATAAAAATAGATTGAGTATCCAACAAAGGTAGCGTATCTGGATCTGGAACACCAAAAGGGGATTTTGAGTCCTTAGTCTTATAGGATTTTAAAACAATAAATTTAAGATTTGGGCAAACTTTGAGAGTTGGAAAAATATCTATCAGAAGGGAATTCCATCCTAAGGAGAACACGACCAAAATCTTCTGCAGAAATTGAAGCATTTTTCTTTCATACCCAAAAAAAAAAATCAACACAGAAGCCTCTTAATCTTTTGAAATTCAGCAAAAAAAAAAACGTGAAGTTTTGTTTTTGCCTCAAAGGTATATCTATCAGCTGTAGATCTTTCTAGCGTTCACATATTTCATCTGGTATTACCTGAACTCCAAATTTGAATTTTTCAGTAGATATTTTTTTTAACTTCACCTCAGGTATTGTAGGATTCCATTGGATATTGTAAGTTACCAGCTACTAGAATACAAGAATAGCTATGAATAATAATCAGATACTTATTACTGAATAAATTAATGGTGAAATAGTCGAGCTGGATCAGAATTTTTCCCTATAATTCGGATATAACAGCTTTAAAAAAATGTTAATTCTCTCAATTGTATTCATATAGAACTATGAAGGAGAGATAAAGATGTTAACTGTCACGACCCCAGTTCGCCCTCAGTGAACATGTCGTGATGGCACCTAGTCCCTATGACTAGGTAAGCCTAACAATGCGGAAATAATATAACTTGCGGAAACATTTAATTAAACTAAGCAAAACTAGAAGGAAAACGGTATATAAGTGCCACTTAGCATATAGAACTCAAAGAAATGCTGTCTGCAACACTATCCCAAAACCCGGAAACTCACGGGAACCACAGGCTAATAGAAATGTAATACACTGCTCTAACTCCAGAATGTCTAAACAACTGTAAGAAAGGATAGACTGTCTACTAAAGCTAGAATAGAATAGAGAATCCTGGTCTGCGGACGCGGCAGATATACCTCGAAGTCTCCGCTAGATCTCTCCGCCTCGAGGATAGTGCGCCTGCGTGGAGGTACCTGGATCTGCACATGAAAAACATGCGCAGAAGGGGCATGAGTACACCACAACGGTACTTAGTAAGTGCCAAGCCTAACCTTGATTGGGTTGTGACGAGGAAGGTCAGGGCCCTACTGAGATAAAATATAGTAATAACCCTTGCAACAGCATGAAATAAACAGAAACAACTAATAAAATTAGGAAGTAAGACAAGTTATACGAAGCAACAATAGCACGCAGAGAATAAGATAACACAGAGTGAAACAGCTCAATATCAGTACCAACAACGAGGATCTCCCAAGATACCGTCCTGTAGTCCATTTCATCAACTGTCCGAGGAGCTCCCGGGATACCGTCCCGTAGTCCACCATATGAGAATAACCGAAGGATCTCCCGGGATACCGTCCCGTAGTCCAACTATTAATGTGCGGGGGGATCTACCGGGAATCTAACCCGTAGTCCCAAAGTAAAAGTGCAGGGGGATCTACCGGGAATCTAACCCGTAGTCCCAAAGCAAACAAACAGGGAGGGGGGGAGCTACCGGAATCCCACATCCATAGTCCCAATATAAATGCGCAACCACAATCAGAAGATATTCATAAATGAAGTACAAAAGATAAGAAACAGGTAGCACTAGCCTAGCATGCTTCACGTAGTACAGTCAAGGCAACTTAAACAATTAGGCAATTTGAATCAACTAAACATGCTTTTCTAATCTAACACATGTTATAATTCCAAGTAAAATAAGGGAAATATGAAGGAAACACAGTCTCAATATCTTAAGTAAAAACCGAATTTTCAACAATTAGCTTAAGTATGCGCTTGTCACCTCACGTACAAGGCACTCAAATACCAAATATCATATCCTAAGGGGAAAGGTTCCCCACACAAGGTTAGACAAGCCACTTACCTCAAACCGGCTCCAAAATCAACTCGAAACCACACTTTTGCCACGAGTATCCGACTCGAAATGGCCCAAATCTATTCAATTCCAGTCCATATCGTAAATAACATCTCAAGCAACTAATTCTACTATTTAATTTAAAGCTAAGATGCAAATTTAGGTAAAATAACCAAAATGCCCTTCAGGCCAAATTCTCGGAGTCAAATAAGTTTTACATTTTCAGAACCCTCGTACTCTCACGAGTCTAAGCATATAAAAATCTCCCAAATCGGAGGTCAAACACCCACTCAAAATTCAATAATTTGGCCTATGAAGTTTTACCCATTTTTCATTCAAAAATCCGAAATTAAGGAAGAATCCGTGATTAGATTAGTGGTTTTTAAGCATAAGAGAGTAGAGAATCGTTACCCAATCGTTGCCTCGAAAAACCTTCGAGATTTCCCCAAATCCGAGCTCCCAAGCTTGTATTTTGATAAAAATGGCAAACCCTCATTTTCGAATGATTTAATACTGCCCAGGCATTTAATACATCTCGAACTCATAGGGAGTCTCGCGTTCGCGAAGAAAAAAAATTTAAGTTGCCAAAAATGCCCTTCGCGGGTCATGAAGCTACGCGAACGCGATGAAGAGACTGGTCCTCCTCAAAAATTACTCTACGCAATCGCGAGGAGGAGGACGCGAACGCGAACAAGAAAAGGCCAAAGCTACGCGAACGCGGAAAAGGAAATTCCAGCTGGTCAAGACAAGCTCGCGAAGGACATCACGCGAAGGCGATGAAGGCATGCCACAAGCAGCAACAACAATTGAAAAATAGGAGGAAATGACCCGTTGAGCATCCGAAACACAACCGAGGCCCCTGGAACCTCAACCAAACCTACAGACATATCCCATAACCTCATTCAAACTTGTACCAACCCTTAAACCACCTAAAACAACGTCGGAAACTCGAATTAATCAATGATTTAAGCCTAAGAACTTCAAATCCTACCAAAATACGCTTTCGATCAAAAACCTAACCAAACCTCATCCAAATGATCTGAAATTTTACAAACACATCCCAAATGACATGATGGAGCTACTTCAACTTCCGTAATTCTATTCCGACCCTCAGATCAAAATCCCACTATCGGAATGAAAACCTCAAAAATTCAAACTTTGGCATTTCAAGCCTAAATTAGCTACGGACCTCCAAAATACATTTCGAACACGCTCCCAACCCCGAAATCACCTAACGGAGCTAACGGAACCATCGGATTTCCATTCCGAAGCCGTCTTCACACTGTTCCGACTACAGACCACTTTCCAACTCTTAAGCTCTCATTTAGGTACTAAGTGTCCCAAAACTCTCTGAAACCCAACACCGAACGTCCCGGCAAACCAAAATAGCAGAAATGAACTTAGGGGAAACATTTAATAAGGGATTGGGGCGTAAATTCTTAAGACGACCGGCTAGGTCGTCACATCCTCCTACACTTAAACATTCGTTCGTCCTCGAACAAGCATAGAGAACATACCTGAAGTAGTGAAAAGATGAGGGTAACTGTTGTGCGTATCCTGCTCGGCGTCCCAGGTCGCCTCCTCGGCCTGCTGACCCCGCCACTGAACCTTTACTGAAGCAATGTTCCTTGACCTCAACTTTCTGATATGCTTGTCCAATATAGCTACTGGCTCCTCAACATAGGATAGATCCTTGTCCAGCTGGACTGAACTGAAATCCAACACGTGCGACGGGTCACCGTGATATCTCTGGAGCATCGAAACATGAAATACCGGATGAACCCCGGCCAAACTGGGAGGCAAGGCAAGCTCATAAGCAACCTCCCCAACTCGCCTCAAAATCTCAAAGGGGCCAATAAACCTTGGACTCAACTTCCCTTTCTTCCCAGACCTGATGACGCCTTTCATAGGCGAAACCCAAAGCAGAACCCGCTCACCATCCATATATGAAACATCGCAAACCTTCCTATCCGCGTAGCTCTTCTGTCTGGACTAGGATGTACGGAGTCTATCCTGAATCACCTTAACCTTCTCCAATGCATCCTAAACCAACTCTGTGCCCAATAGCTTGGCCTCATCTGGCTCAAACTAACCCACTGGAGATTTGCACCTCCTACCATACAAAGACTCATACGGCGCCATCTGAATGCTGGACTGATAACTGTTATTGTAAGCAAACTCCACCAATGGCAAGAACTGATTCCAAGACCCTCCAAACTCAATCACACACGCACAGAGCATATCCTTAAGAATCTGAATAGTGCGCTCGGACTGTCCGTCCATCTGGGGGTGAAATGTTGTGCTCAAATCCACCCGAGTACCTAGCTCCGCTGCACGGTTCTCCAGAACCGCGATGCAAACTGAGTACCTCTGTCTGAAATAATAGAAATTGGAATACCATACAGACGGACGATCTCCCGGATATAAATCTCCGCCAACCACTCCGATGAATAAGTGGTACACACAGGAATGAAATGAGCGGACTTGATCAGTCGGTCCACAATAACCCAAATGGCATCAAACTTCTTCAAGGTCTGTGGGAGTCCAGATACAAAGTTCATGGTGATGCGCTCCCATTTCCACTCCGAAATATCTATCTGCTGACGCAACCCACCCGGTCGCTGGTGCTCAAACTTCACTTGTTGGCCGTTGAGGCTTCTAGACACATAACCAACTATATCTTTCTTCATCCGCCTCCACCAATAGTGCTACCTCAAGTCCTGATACATCTTCGCGGCACCCAGATGGATGGAATACCGCGAACTATAGGCCTCTGCTAAATTCAACTCTCGAAGCTCATTAACATTGGGCACACAAATTCGGCCATGCATCCTCAATACCACGTCATCTCCGATGGCCACATCTCTGGCATCTCTATGCTAAACCTTGTCTTTAAGGACAAGCAAATGAGGGTCTTCATACTACTGCTCCCTGATACGATCAAATAAGGAAGATCGGGAAACCATACAAGCTAGAACCCGACTGGGCTCCGAAAGTCCAATCTCACAAACTGGTTGGCTAAGGCCTGAACATCCATCGCCATAGGCCTTTTTGAGGCTGGTAAATATGCCAAACTCCCCAAACTCTCTGCCCTGCGACTCAAGGCATCCACCGCCATATTGACCTTGGCCGGGTGATACAGAATAGTAATACCATAATCCTTCAGCAACTTTAACCACCTCTTCTGACGCATATTTAGATCCTTTTGCTTGAACAAGTGCTCCAAACTCTGATGGTCAGTATAGATCTCACAAGGCACACCGTACAAATAATGATGCCAGATCTTCAAGGCATGAACAATAGCAGCTAGCTCAAGGTCGCGGACAGGGTAATTCTTCTCATGTATCTTTAACGGTCTAGATGCGGTCCATAATGTATCATTAACGGCAATCACCCTACCATTCTGCATCAACACTGCTCCGAGGCCAACTCTCGAGGCATCACAATAGACAGTATAGGACCCCTAACCGGTAGGCAATATCAAAATTAGGGCCGTAGTCAAAGCTATCTTGAGCTTCTGAAAGATCGCCTCACACTCCTCTGTCCACTGAAATATGGCATCCTTCCGGGTCAATCTAGTCATAGGGGCCGCAATCGACGAAAATCCCTCCATAAAACGATGGTAGTAGCCCGCCAAGCCAAGGAAACTACGAATCTCTGTAGCTGAGGAGGGCCTAGGCCAACTCTGCATGGCCTCTATCTTCCGCGGATCCACCCGAATGCCCTCACTTGAAACCACGTGGTCTACGAATGCCTCCGAACTCAACCAAAACTCATATTTTGAGAACTTTGCATATAACTTCTTCTCTTTCAGGGTCTGAAGCACTGTCCTTAGGTGCTTCTCATGATCTTCCCGACTCCGGGAGTGTACAGGAATATCATCTATGAAAACAATGACGAACGAATCGAGATATGGCCTGAACACATTGTGCATCAAATGCATAAAAGCTGTTGGGGAATTGGTCAGCCCAAATGACATAACAAGAAACTCGTAATGGTGATACCGAGTCCTGAAGGAAGTCTTCGGGATATCTGGCTCCCGAATCTTCAACTGATGGTAGCCTGAGCGCAAGTCAATATTAGAAAACACCTGTGCGCCCGAAGCTGGTCAAACAGATCCTCAATACGAGGCAAAGAATAACGGTTCTTCACTGTAACCCTATTCAACTGGAGATAATCAATACACATACACATAGAACCATCCTTCTTCTTCACAAACAAGACAGGAGCACCTCACGGTGAAACACTGGGTCGAATAAAACCCTTATCAAGCAATTCCTGCAACTGATCCTTCAACTCCTTCAACTCAGGAGGAGCCATACAGTACGGAGGGATGGAAATGGCTGAGTGCCCGGCAACAGATCAATGCCAAAATCAATATCTCTATCCGGCGGCATGCCCGGAAGATCAACTGGAAACACATCGAGATAATCCCGTACCACTAGGACTGAATCAACAGAAGGGGTATCGACACTGACATCTCTTACATAAGCTAAATATGCGGCACACCCCTTATCAACCATACATTGAGCTTTAAGAAAAGAGATAACTCTACTGGGAGTGTGATCTAAAGTGCCATTCCACTCGACATGCGGAATACCCGGCATAGCCAGCATCACGGTGTTGGTGTAACAATCAAGAATAGCAAAATGGGGCGAAAACCAGTCCATGCCTAAGATAATATCAAAGTCAACCATACCGAGTAACAATAAATCCGCTCTGGTCTCAAAAACCATGAATAGTAACCAGACATAACCGATAAATGCGGTCCAGAATAAGAGAATCCACCACAGGAGTAGCAACATAAACGGGGGCACTCAAAGAATCCCGAGGCACACCCAAATGCAGAGCAAAATAAGAAGACACATAAGAATAAGTAGAGCCCAAATCGAATAGAACCGATGCCTCTCTGTGAAAAACCAGTATAATACCTGTAATGATGGAGTCGGAGGTAACAACCTCGGTACGAGCAGGAATAGCATAATATCTAGCTCGGCCTCTCTCTCGAGGGCGGCCTCTATCTCCCCGACCTCTGCCCCTAGCCGGTTGGGCAGATGGGGTAGCAGCTGGAGCTGTGATCATGGCCTGAGAACTCTGCTGGGCACGCTGTGGCTGAGAAGTCTGTGAAGATTCACCCCTACAAAGTCTGGGGTAGTCCCTAACCATGTGGCGGGTGTCACCACACTCAAAACAAGCTCTGGGAGGGCGCGGTGGTTGTGACTGGCTCGGGCCAAATCTGCTGGACTGACTCTGAAAGCACCCCGCGCAGGAGACGCGCTAGAAACTAGAGGTGCATAGTAAGGCTCCTGAGGTATAGGCGGAGATGGAGCACTGCTGGCTGCTGGAAGAGCTGAATGAGCGAGGAGACCCATATAACCCCTACCATGACGACCTGCTAGTGGGGTACGGGCACCGGAGTAGTGGCCTGACTCTCGAGACCTTTTGGCCTCCCTCTCCACTCGCTCCCCGGCGAGCATACCCTCAATCCTCCTAGTAATGCTCACTACCTGCTGATAAGGATTGTCTATCTCCAACTCTCGAGCCATGCTAGATCTGATGGGTGGGATAAGACCCTCAATGAACCTGCAAACTCTCTCACAGACTGTAGCAACCAAGGCCGGTGCATGCCTGGCCAACCTGGTTTAACGGATAGCATATTCCGAAATGGTCATAGCACCCTGGCACAAATGCTCAAACTCTGCGCGTTATACGTCCCTAAGACTCTGGGGGACAAAATCTCTCATAAACATATCTGAGAACTGGGTCCAAGTCATTAAAGCAGCCACAACTGGACTGTTTATCTCATAAGTGCGCCACCAATCATAGGCAGCTCTCCGAAGCTGAAAAGCAGTAAAGGAAACCCAGCTAGACTCTACTATGCCCATAGTGCAAAGAATACGGTGGCACTCCTCTAGAAATCCCAAGGCATCGTCTGATGCTAATCTAATGAACACTTGGGGATCACACTTCTTGAACCTCTCAAGTCTCCGCTGCTCGTCCTCTGAAGCAACTGACCCGTCCTCGGGCTGAACTAGTATTGCAGGCGGTGCAGGAATAATCTCAGGAACCTGATCAACCTGCACTCACTGCTCAGGAGTGTGGGCGGCAAGAGTCTGTGTTCCTCCCCCGACCTGGCATGTGGCTTCAGTAAGGGGAAGCAGCCCTGCCTGAGCCAAGGTGGTGTACATACTCATGAACTTAGCCAAAGTCTCCTAGAGAGCTGGAGTGGTAGTGGTAGTAGTAGGCGTGACAGGTGCCTGGGCTTCGGCTGGATCTGCTGGCGGTGCCTGGACGGCAGCTCGTGCAGGTGCTCTGGCTGCACCGCGTGAGCGTCCTCGACCTCTTCCCCGGTCCCGCCATCTGACGGCTGCAGTATGCGATGCGGGTGCCCGATCATCTCGAGTAGCACGTGTCCTCACCATCTATGAGAGAATAAAAGACAGAAGTTTAGAATTGATGTCAAAAATACCACATGAAAAGGAAATCAAATGAAATGAAGATTTTTGCTAAACAATTACATAGCCTCTCGTAGATAAGTACAGACGTCTCTCTACCGATCAGCGAAACTCTAATAAATCGGCATGTGTTACGTGACTCCTATGAACCTAGAGCTTTGATACCAACTTTTCATGACCCCAGTTCGCCCTCCTTGAACATGTCGTGATGGCACCTAGTCCCTACGACTATGTATGCCTAATAATGCGGAAATAATATAACTTACGGAAACATCTAATTAAACTAAGCAAAACTAGAAAGAAAACGGTATATAAGTGCCACTTAGCATATATAACTCAAAGAAATGCGGAAGTCTGCAACACCATCCCAAAACCTGGAAACTCACGGGAACCACAGGCTAATAGAAATGTAATACACTGCTCTAACTCCAAAATGTCTAAACAACTGTAAGAAAGGATAGACTGTCTACTAAAGCTAGAATAGAATAGAGAATCCTGGTCTGCGGACGGGGCAGATATACCTCGAAGTCTCCGCTAGATATCTCCATCTCAAGGATAGTGCGCCTGAGTGGAGGTACCTGGATCTGCACATAAAAAACATGCGCAGAAGGGGCATGAGTACACCACAGCGGTACTCAGTAAGTGCCAAGCCTAACCCTTGTTGGGTTGTGACGAGGAAGGTCAGGGCCCTACTGAGATAAAATATAGTAATAACCCTTGCAAAAGCATGAAATAAACAGAAACAACTAATAAAATTAGGAAGGAAGACAAGTTATATGAAGCAACAATAGCAAGCAGAGAATAAGGTAACATAGAGTGAAGCAGCTCAATATCAGTACCAACAACGAGGATCTCCCAGGATATCATCCTGTAGTCCATTTCATCAACTGTCCGAGGAGCTCCCTGGATACCGTCCCGTAGTCCATCATATAAGAATAACCGAAGGATCTCCCGGGATACCGTCCCGTAGTCCAACTATTAATGTGCGGGGGGATCTACCGGGAATCTAACCCATAGTCCCAAAGTAGGATCTACCAGGAATCTAACCCGTAGTCCCAAAGTATACAAACAGGGTGGAGGGGGGGAAGCTACCGGAATCCCACATCCGTAGTCCCAATGTAAATGTGCAACCACAACCAGAAGATATTCAGAAATGAAGTACAAAAGACAAGTAATAGGTAGTACTAGCCTAGCATGCTTCACGTAGTACAGTCAAGGCAACTTAAACAATTAGGCAAGTTGAATCAACTAAACATGCTTTTCTAATCTAACACAGATATAATTGCAAGTAAAATAAGGCAAATATGATGGAAACTCAGTCTCAATATCTTAAGTAAAAATTGAATTTTCAACAATTAGCTCAAGTGCGCGCTCGTCACCTTACGTACAAGGCACTCAAATACCAAATATCATATCCTAAGGGGAAAGGTTCCCCACACAAGGTTAGACAAGCCATTAACCTCAAACCGGCTCCAAAATCAACTCGAAACCACACTTTTGCCACCAGTATCTCGCCCGAAATGGCCCAAATCTATTCAATTCGAGTACATATCGTATATAACATCTCAAGCAACTGATTCTACTATTTAATTTAAAGTTAAGACGCAAATTTAGGTAAAATGACTAAAACACCCTTTAGGCCAACGCCTCGGAATCGAATAATTTTTATATTTTCAGAACCCTCGTACTCTCAAGAGTCTAAGCATATAAAAATCTCCCAAATCGGAGGTCAAACACCTACTCAAAACTCAATAGTTTGGCCTATGAAGTTTTACCCATTTTTCATTTAAAAATCCAAAATTAGGGAAGAATTCGTGATTAGATTAGTGGGTTTTAAGCATAAGAGAGTAGAGAATTGTTACCCAATCGTTGCCCTCGAAAAACCCTCAAAATTCCCCCAAATCCGAGCATGATAAAAATGGCAAACCCTCATTTTTGAATGATTTAATACTGCCCAGGCATTTAATGCATCGCGAACGCTTAGGGAGTCTTGCGTTCGCGAAGAAGAAAAATTTAAGTTGCCAAAAATGCCCTTCGCAATCGCGAGGGGCAGAATGCAAACGCGAAGGCCGGGAGTCAGGAAGGTACGCGAACGCGAAATGTTACATGCGAATGCGATGAAGAGACTGGTCCTCCTCCAAAATTGCTCTACGCGATCGCGAGGAGGAGGACTTGAACACGAACAAGAAAAGGCCAAAGCTACGCGAACGCGAGGGAAGCGATGTGAATGCAAAAAAGGAAATTCCAGCTGGTCAAGACAAGCCTTCGCGAATGCAAAGGACATCTCGCGAACGCGATGAAGGCATACCAGAAGCAGCAATAGCAGTTCAAAAATAGGAGGAAATGACTCGTTGAGCATCCGAAACACACCCGAGGCCCACGGAACATCAACCAAACCTACAGACATATCCCATAACCTCATTCAAACTTGTACCAACCCTTAAACCACCTAAAACAACGTCGGAAACTCGAATTAATCAATGATTTAAGCCTAAGAACTTCAAATCCTACCAAAATACGCTTTCGATCAAAAATCTAACAAAACCTCGTCCAAATGACCTGAAATTTTACACACACATCCCAAATGAAATGACGGAGCTACTTCAACTTTCGGAATTCCATTCCGACCCTCGGCTCAAAATACCACTATCGGACCGGAAACTTCAAAAATTCAAACATCGGCATTTCAAGCCTAAATTAGCTATGGACCTTCAAAATACATTCCGAACACGCTCCCAACCCTGAAATCACCTAACGAAGCTAACGAAACCATCAGATTTCCATTCCAAGATCGTATTCACATTGTTCTGACTACGGACCACTTTTCAACTCTTAAGCTCTCATTTAGGGACTAAGTGTCCCAAAACTCTCCAAAACCCAACACCGAACGTCCCGGCAAATCAAAATAGTAAAAATAAACTTAGGAGAAATAGTTAATAGGGGATCAGAGCATAAATTCTTGTGAGGAACGGCCGGGTCGTCAAATTAACTTACTGTTTACTATTTCCTACAAGTTTTCAGGAAACTTAGAAAAGTGGTAGAAAGGCTTTGAGGATAGAACATGAATTTTTATAGATAACTATTAGGAGAATTGGATTATGGAGTTGATGGGTGGTAACGCTAGACTTATAATGATTCATAGATTGCAAATAAATTGAGCAATTGGATCAATAAGAAGTCAAGCTTTGAATAGTTGGCATCGAGGTGAGTAGTAATCTTACCGCAAATTTATATTTTCATAACTTACATGATTTACACGTGATTTTTAATATGAATATGTTACCGATTATTTTGAGTTGCGTGTGGGATAAGTCTTTTACTCGATATGATACCAAAATAGTTATTTGAGATGAATACCGTGGTTTCAAATATTTTCGTTGTCACTAGATCTGTGTTACCATTATTTGAATTTACTATTATCGAAAGGAAATTATATGATTTGATAAGAACCGAAATGCCCTATATTGTTTTAAAATAGTTTCTATAAGTATATACGGATTACAGAGACAAGTATAAATGGGAGCAGACATTGAAGGATCCCGTAGCTAATGGCGGGTTCGTTAGACCTGGTGCACCTTGTAATTACCGATTACCGTTATAGCCCTCGCTAGTGGGAAGGTAAAACTAGCATACCGTTACCGATTTTCCCTCGAGTAGGGACTACCGTTATATATGACTTCTTGCAAAGAAGTCCATAGATATACCGATTACATGATCCGTTCATTGAAACCTCCCAAAAATGTAAATACTGATATTATACAGTGGTTACCGATCTTATTATTGAATTGTTAATTATATTATACTACAAGAAAATGTGATGAGACTGAAAATTATTTATTGTTTCTGAAAGGGCATTTTTATGTTATTTTTCTGTTTGAGATACTAGCATGTTTTCTGACTTGTCCCCAAATAAAAACGGTTGTGGTTAAGTGTTATTACTCACTGAGCTAGCGACTCATTCCCCGCTAATTTTTTTTACAGAGACAGCAGTTGATGTAAGACGAGGATTTCGTTAATTAGAGTGCACAGGTTGAGAATTCTTGGTGAGCCTCGCACTTGTTCGCGTGGGCGGAGATTTTTATCAATTGTTATTGTCTTTTATTTGAATTCTTAGAGTCCCTCCATAGTCATTATTTTAGTGTCATGAGTATTCTTTTGATATTATAGTCTTATGTTGAGTATCGTTCTCATTTATCAAAGTTGGAGATAAATTAGTATTTCTAGTGGTTAGTTGGTGTTAGTTATGGTAGAGACTTGTATTGGTTAATTGACAACTTGTCAATTGTTTGGTATGATATTAGGATGTTTGGTTGTTGATTTGAGACAGAAAATTTTTTGGGATGGTCCAAAAACAGGGGAAACTCTATCCGATTTTTTGTAAAATTACCGATGAAGCTTACTTGGGAGCACTTGCTTCTAAGAGCCGGTCACAATCCTAAATTGGGTCGTGACACACCCTATCTTCTAATCTATGACACTGAAGCTATAATACCCGCCGAAATAGAAATACCTTCCTTGAGGATCGTCTAAGATGCAGAGCTGAGTGGTGAAGAATTGGTAAAAAGCAAATATGCAATTGGAATTTATTGATGCAAAGAGAACGAATACAGTTTGTCATGATCAACTCTACGAGAGTAGAATAGCCAAAGCTTTCAACAAAAAGGTGAAGCCGAGACAATTCACACCTGGGCAGTTAATCTTGAAACAGATCTTATCGCACCAAGATGAGGCAAATGAAAAGTTCTCGCAAATTAGTAAGGTCCTTTATGGTTCATCAGAAATTGACTTGATGAGCGCTTATACTAGCAAAAATGGATGGTGAAGTATGGTAAATCCTATTAACCCATACCCTATCAAGAAATATTATATTTAGACACATATTCTGTTTGTTTTATGATGTAATATAAACTCTACTTGACCCAATTACCATTTAAGAGGGGACACGTAGGAAGCCCTGTGATTTTGGTCACATTATAATAAAATTTTGTCTTCCCCTTCAAGAAAAGATATATTTCAGTCTCTCAGAAAAAGAAACATAAAGCAAATAACACCAGCAGAATACTGTAAGACACAATATAAGAATCATAATTGAATGACTCAAATAGAAACGGCAAAAAACACTATATAATAGCATCTGAATACACTTGTTTTGTTTCTAGCAATAAATCCTAGAGTCATGTGAAAAAGGCTTATGTTCTATACTGTAGCAATTGGAAAGAAAAGGGAGACAAAAGATCCATTTAGCCAAAACTTTCCAGAGGATACGTGATGCACATCATTCTCTCGGATGCTAATCAGTCTCTCAAAATCTTTCAATACTTGCAAATCGTCATTAAATTCATCCGTCTTTACCATCTTTTCTAAAGTATTCCTTTCGGCTTCTCTTCGTTTCTGCAACTTTAACTTCTTTGCCTATTCAATCCTTTTTGCAACGGTTCGATCTTGCAATTTTAATTTTGCCTCTTCTTCAATCCTGGCTTTCTCATTGCATTGCTGTAGAACCCCGTTTCTGCTCGTAGCTCGAACAAGCTCCTTAACTGGTAGTGCTACTGCTCGACCCAAATCACTATTGGAAAAATTGTCTGAATCAGCAACTTTAGTACTACAACTTAGTTTTGATTTTTTATTGGCAGAGCGCAATGCAACGTCATCTTGTTTTACTGATTTTGATCTTAAATCTTGAGTTTTCACGATCCTCTTCAATTTGCGAGTACTCTGATCATCAAACTTATCAAAGCTCTGCATTGTCCAAACTCCTGTTGCAAGATTTGAATTTTGTTCGGAAGGCATCGATTTCTTGTTGCAACAACTGATCACGTCTTTAGTGTATTTTCTTTTCCTACTATTCAAAAGGAAATGGGTAATGGGTATATTATTCTGCCTTCTCATAGCCATTGGTACTGACATAGAACTACTGCAGAATTTAGTGAAGCAAACAAAAACAAGAGAAAGGCAATGGACAGAAGATGATATAATCTGTGAATCAAAACCCTAAACATATGCTACACAACTAAAGATGAAGAGATATATATAGATATTAGTTGTAGGCCTTTTCCCACTAACTTTAGGAGAACGTTTTAGGAAACCAAAACATAATAGGAAATGGTAATGGTTTTTTGTTACACGTGGGGAGCGGCTAAACATGAAGTTCTTGGGACTTAAGTTATGTACTTACTTTTGTTTCTTAATTTCTTTCGTTTCCTAATTTGTTTTTTCCAGGTAATCGACTAACATATATCATTATAGTATAAATGTATAATTCTTTCTTCTTTGTAACAAAAGGATAATAATTACCAAAATAAATTATTTAGCCTAAATTTATTATAAGAATATAATTAAGTAAATAGAGACTAATTTGTTGGGGAAAAACACCGCTTGTTGATTCTAGTCAATCGAAAATACATACTCTCGCCGGTCCTTTTTACTTGTCAGTTGTCATGTTTGGCTTTTGCACTCCCCTTACGAAAATATTAATTGAAAAGATAATTTGATTACTTTTCTTCTCTTTTCTCTCTTGATGAAGCTCTCTCAAAACTCACTCTTATGTGCTTAAGTCTTTCAAAGACTTGGATCAATGAGCATAGAATAATTCTCCAAGGTTGTCCTATTTATAGATCATGAGTGGTGCTTTCTATTAAAGCCAAAACCCACTCAAAATAGGAATAAACCGAATTCAATTTCAAATAGGAATGGAAACCAAAAGAGAATAAGACCAGGCCATTGGGCCTTTGGCTGGACAACATGGGCATGAGCCCAACAAAATCCCCCTCCAGCCAAGGGGCCAAATGTGTCTTCAAGTAGAGGAACTATTGACAGGCTTCATGCCTGCCAATTTTCTGCAAAATTCATGTTTATCTATAACCACCGCCTTTGTCAGCATATCTGAAGGATTTTCATTAGTGTGTATCTTCTCAACCTCAAATAATTTCTCTTCCACATCCATTCTTATCCAATGATACTTTCTATTTAAATGTTTGGTCTTAGAATGAAAAGTGCAGTGCTTGGTGAGACATATAGCACTCTAATTATCACAAAATAAGATGTACCTTGGCTGCTCAAAGCCAAGATCATTAATAAACTCCTTCATCCATAAAAGTTCTTTGGCACCTTCTGTGACATCAATATATTCGGCTTCTATGGTGGATAGAGCTATGCACTTCTGTAGTCTAGATTGCCAAGAAATAGCTCCCCCTGCAAAAGTGATCAAATAACCAGAAGTAGATCTTGAATTATAATATTGCCTCCTAAATCAGAGTTGTCACGACCCAAAATCCACTAAGGGTCGTGATGGCGCCGGACCCGCTGTCAGGCAAGCCAACCAAAAGTACCTAATTAAATTCTCGTTTTAAATATTTTCGAAACCACTTCCTTTATACGTTTATACAATACATAATAATTTTCTCTGAAGAAAATAATGAGACATTTTAACAACTTTTAATATTTCTGAATAAACCCATATACATCCCCAGAACCCGGTGTCACAAGTGTTAGCAATTTCTAATAAGAATCGAATAAAGCACAAGAGCTATCCGGAAATACAATTGGATAAAAAATAAATAAAATCCTGAGAGAGACTATACTAGTTGCGGGTCGCCTCTAGGGAATACAGCTCACCTAGTCTCCGCGTCAACCATGCTGCTACGCCCACTAGGCCATTAGAGGTGCATATGCCTGTGCAACAAAAATGCACAGAAGTGTAGTATGAGTACAAAAACCACGTTTACTCAATGAGTATCCCGTCTAATCTTGAAGAAGTAGAGACGAGATGGTCGACTTTGACACATACTAGAGTTCCAATAATAAAGGGTTATTAATGTTAAGAGTGACAAAATTTCAAGTAAGTCACAAACGGGTGGAAGTTCTCTTTTATATTAAAAGTCTCCGGATTCATAATCCATTTGTTTTCAATTATGTCAAGTCGGGGAGAGCAAATATCAATGTCAATAAATCTCAAGGCAAGCAATACAAGCATGCACAAATCATGCCGAGGCGTACGGCCTGGTCCAACAAAAAATAAACTGTGCACTGCCGAGGGTCGAATGGCGCGAACCATAGATGCATCTATTATCCCGCTCGTGAACTATGCATGCAACGCGGTCAACATAAAATAAACAATCACCCTGCTCGCGAATCATACATGCGACGCAGGTACACATAGAAACACATGCTCCGATAGCCAATTAAGAATTTACCGGGAAACATTTATCCAAATAAAAGCCACTTCTCTTTTAACAATTCAAGAAAAAGAAGTTTAATCCTTCTTGAGACTCATTTACTAATTCGGTGTGATTTGAGCAATTCGAGTTGTCAATAGGTTTACAATTAATCCAAGTATAGCATGTTTTTGGGTCCTAGAATACCCGGATAATAGCATAATAGTAGCTCGGCACGGACCCTCGTCATCTCGTGTGTACGTAGCCCCCAAAAATAGAAGCACATTGCCAATTAACTCACCTACGGGGACAATTCCCTCTTACAAGATTAGAAAGGAGATTTCCCTCGCTCC
The DNA here is from genome assembly GCA_026770625.1 of Nicotiana glauca. NCBI lineage: Eukaryota > Viridiplantae > Streptophyta > Magnoliopsida > Solanales > Solanaceae > Nicotiana > Nicotiana glauca. The sequence goes on along the minus strand of MU719010.1, from coordinate 41,920 downwards.
GAAGATCCATAATCGGCATTCCACACCCTTCCGAAGACTGAAATTGAAGCACATCGCTCCAAAACTAGCCAATGATTATGCAAATCCATTAATATACGATAAACTTCTCATATTAATCAAATTTATAATAATTCCTTACCCCGATCGGAAAGTTAACGAAAGCGCTCTCGGGCCCACGTGCCCGAATTTCCAAAATTTTTGAAGAATAATTTTACCCATGAGCTCACGAACTCAAATATATGATTTTCTCCTAATTCCATACCCAAACTCGTGGACAAAATCCAAGAATACTAATTTTCTAGATTTTCCCTCAAATCCCAAGTTTTTTACAATTTCCATGTCTAAATCCATATATAAACCTTGTATTTAACTAAAAACTAGCATAAATTACTTACCACATGATGAATGACGGAACCCCCTCTTCAAAAGCTCCAAAAATCGCCCAAGCCAAGAGAAAAAGGGGTGAAATGAACTCAAATCCTGATTTTTAAACATTCTACCCAGCCCAAGTTCGCCCTTCTTTGCGTTCGCGGCTTGTCCCTTGCGTTCGCGAAGTCCAGTTACCCAACTCCTTCGCGTTCGCATACAAGGCCTTGCGCTCGCGTAGGCCAATGACCTCAGACCCACCTTTTCCTTCTAAGCATTTGTGATTTCCTCCTTGTGTTTGCGTAGTGGCTCTGCCTACCCCTTCGCGTTCGCGACTTCCTCTTCGCGTTCGCGAGGCCAAATCTAGCATCCCCCACTTTCCTCTTCGCATTCGCGAGACTCCTTTCGCGTTCGCGAAGAAGAAAACCAGATACCAGCAAACAGCAGCAGCTTTTTACCCAAATTCGACTAGTTAACCACCCGGAATCCACTCGAGGCCCCTGGAACCCCAACCAATCATACCAACAAGTCCCAAAATACGTTACAGACTTTCTCGAGGCCTCAAACAACACTAAAATCATCAATCGACCTCCAATTCAAGCTTTATGAACTTTAGAATTTCAAACTTCTACTTTCGATGCTTAAACCTATCAAATCACGTTCGATTGACTTCAAATTTTGCAGACAAGTCATTTTCGACATTACGGACACACTCTAACTTCCGGAATCGGATTCCAACCCCGATATCAAATGGTCCAATTCCGGTCAAACTTCTCAAAAACCTTCAAATTTCTATCTTTAGCCAAATAACTTCAAAATGACCTACGGACCAACGAATTCACTTTCGATCGCGCTCCCAACCCCAGAATCACCATACGAAGCTACTCCCAGACTCGGAATCCCAAACGGATATCGATAACATTGAAATGCACTTCAAGCCAAACTTATAAAATTTCTTCCAAAATGCTAACTTCCACGATAGGCGCCAAAATGCTCCCGGGTTATCCAAAACCCAAAACGGGCATACGCCCAAGTCCGAAATCATCATACGAATATGCTGGAACGTTCAGATCCCGATTCCGAGGTTGTTTACTCAAAAATTCAGTCCTAGTTAATTATTTCAACTTTAAGCTTCCGAAATGAGAATTCTCTTTCCAAATCAACTCTGAACTTCCCGAAATTCAATTCCGACCACGCGTACAAGTCTTAATACCTGAAATGAAGCTGCTCATGGCATCAGACTGTTTTACGGCGCACAAGAGCTCAAAACGAACGGTCGGGTCGTACATTCTCTCCCACTTAAACATACGTTCGTCCTCGAACATGCTGAGAACTACGCTGAAGTAGTCTGAAATCACTATTTAACACCTCATGCACCTTCTCGTGCTACCACAACTCAGTTGAGCACATTAGCTCGATCAATTCTGAAGATATTTCTTTTTATTCGAGCAAATAAGCCTTAGAGCCCAATTCCAACATCGAGAATTCTCTGCCAGGATTGTTCCAACATATGCTCACCGTATCAATAACTACACGCAGCATCGAAACATGACTACATACCTTAGCTGAATTCACAACTTGCACCACTTTACTCATAGGGCCACAATAACATTCTCTGATCAAATTAATTGAAATTCCACGAATCTGATGCTCTTATTGCACCTCATGCCCTACATAGGTCTTGCTCTAGTTCGTACAATACTGCCACGACGGAAGAGATGTGCAGAAATTCATAACCAAATACCGAATCAACAAATCTTTGGGTCTATACTCCTGATAAGAATCATCACCAAATCCTGAACCAAATAATGGTTTTAGCTCCTTAATATACTTCATATAATCAGATTGCACGGATCCTAAATCCAATAATCTCATCTTATCCAGTACGAACTGCTTAGGCAATAAGCCACCCTGAACATAATCAAAAGTCTCATATGATGCCACAATGTGCCAATAGGCTACCAATTCAAATGCGATACAAGGAAAACAAACTCTAAAAAGGAATTCCAATTACCCCGATCGTGAATCATACATGCGAGCGGACATATATTAAACATACACCCCACTCGCGAATCATACATGCGACGCGGGCTCACAGCTAATACGAGCTTTCCTCCAAAAAAAGAAAATAGGAAACGAAACACATAGAAACAGATATAGGGAACTGTACTCAACAACACACTGTTACGATGTGCAACCTAATACAAACAATATACCCATGGTGGCGTGCCACCCGATCCACACATAGAACTCACATAAGGAGATATAGATCGAGCTAAATTTCTCACTACAACAAGATACCAAATATCGGCCACAAGCATGCTAGGTGCATAATTCCATCCCTAGGGAGACATAGTGCCATAAGCTACAAACTCAAGCACAACTAAGGTGTGATATACAATCTAAATCTCAAGATCCATTTTGCTCATATAACATCATTTCTACGCGGAACTTTATCACATAAGCAATTTCCCAAGCCGTCTCACAACTCACACAGCGCAATGTATCATTACATGAAATATCTGACAACGAAATAACACCGTGGCTACTCCTCCATAAGGAGCGCATTACTGAAATAAACCCGTTCGGCCTGATATAGAGCCCATAGTCACATTTGAACCCATCCATAAACCTCAAGCTGATTCTGATCGCACCGAACAAGGCTAATAACCTTTCAAAGGTACATAAATACTCCCCTTTCTCTCATAAAACATAAGAACCACCATCATAACCGAAGTAATCATCCACAGTCCGCAACCCAAAAAACCGAGTGCCCTCCAGGCATAAATTCTCAAATTAACAATACTACCATGATCTCCATACTTGGTTTCATCCTCCAATCAATCATTGACTACATGTCACGCTTGTTCAATCTTCCCATGGAACAAGCCCCCATGACCTTTCGTAACCGATAACAAGTCGGTATATCCATACCACTGACCGTAATAATGATGAAAAGCAATCAAGAATCCATAACCATGATGCAAAGCCTCCTTCACTAATACCGATCTCAGGTGACACTGAAAACAATACCAACTTACTTTAAACATCAAAACTACTTTCCTGCTCATCCGAGCTCGTGACATTCTCGTCAACACCGAAATGTAACCTTGATCCTCACTTCAAATTCCATACCACGCACTGCACCCAACACGCCAATATACGATAGACACGATTCCAATCATAACTCCGGGACTACCAATAGATTAACACTTGTATAAAAACTTTCCACTTAACTCACTCCAGGAGAACCATTGCGACACATAGGTGAATTATGATAATCATAGAATATGCAAATCTCTAATTAGTGGTCTAAGCCACCATAGCCCTTCCGGGATCCGCCTACACAGAATAGGCCACAACAGTAGGATACTTCTAAATAATATTGATTACTGCGGCCGACAAGCCTCACACGCACTAACACAACTCGCTTGCATAATTGATCATGTTGAAGGAACTAATCACTACCACCAATATGCCATTTCAACTAAGGCTAACCAATCTATCTTTGATTACATCAAAAAGAATAACCCCATTCAACACATAACACACTCCATCTGCACTCATCCCGAGTGACCGTGAATCACGGGACTGTGCTATCTCCAATCCCACAAACCATTTCATACCTCCCAACTGATACCCCGCAGGTCGAAACATCATAGAACATTCTGGGCACCTTCTCATAAGCTGCTACAAGCTCGATTCTTAATTGCACCTATAAGCTCAAAATCATTAGGAACCACACCTTACCCATTTGAATCCACTAGGACCGTTGTTGAGAGCCACCCGCTCTAACTTGGCCCGAATATAATCAACTCCATGATTCTTCTAGCACAAACATACCCTCTCGACGGAGCACCCGATAGAATCACTTCCCTTGAAACCCACATTTATACAAGGCATAAATCCTGAACCTTTCCCCAAGTTTGGACATGAGCCAATAAGGCCAACCATAGTACACCTTTAACAATTCCTTTGCTCAATTTACCACTTATGTTCTTTTCTGTAGATGAAGTAACCCATCAATATGCTAATAATCAGAAACCCCCAAGTAATCAACCAGGACATCCTTAATCACAGGTGGTGGGACTATCCCACTTAGCCTGAAGCCATTATAACACAAATTCTGGAATTCATTGGGACCCCTCATCTCTTGTTGAGATAACCTTGCGCAATCAACCGCCAAAATTCTCTGAATCTTTCTGTAAAACCCTCTTGTTATATTCTAAATCATCAACCATATTCACACAACCAATCTCCTTGATGTATAGCCAATAGAACGTTTTGTAGAAACTTTGCCAACCATGCGAACCCCATCCTTCTCCCTGGAGATATTCCTCCTGCGGAATCTACGTGTCGATGGCTTCCAACGCTGCTACACGGGGTGCAATCATCATGCCATTAATGACCCATCCCGAGTTCAAGATCACACCCTTGCTGCACGAGTCCATTCACCCCTCGTGGACGTCAATTAAGTGCACGACAACATCCTTCCAACTCAAAGTTAGGTTGTATCCTCCTTCATTTCAAGCAGCTCCTTTTCGTTATATCAAATATCATGTCGCACAATAGCCCATACTTCAAATTAATCTGTAGGCCCAAATCGCCAATCACTAAAATTTCCCCAAATCATTCCAAACTCTCCCACTTTGGCGAAACTCACCCCTTTAGTCGACTATTCGACCTTGCTTCTTATACCTGGCCTTCTAGAAATTTTAACTACCGCCTAACACTCCCCATATATCCTTCCTTATCCTTTGTCGCTCAGTTATTGCCTTAAATAGAACCTATATTCGTGGCATTGAACCCATAATTGCTGCTAACTTTAAACCTTTCCGAAGATCATCTTCCTCGAACCGTTAAAATTAGGAACACTGATTCAATCCTGCACTACCGCACCCCGCGATATCTGACAGCCGCCTCTTCAATACTATTTCACAATATTTACCCCAATGGAAAATTATAGAGGATCATAACACCGGCGAACTTAGTACATTCAATTAGGACAAGGACACCTCATCATAGAAGAAAACTCCACCACACTCGCAAATACCGAGTCTCATTACTCCACCAGCCCATATCTGAGAAGTTTGACCGAATTTCTTGGTCATGCACTGAGTAAACTTCCCTTCAAATCACTCACTACCCCGACATATAGGCAAACACCCTACCATCATATCAATAGTGTGGAACAATCGCTCCTAAGCATCATGCATCCTATGCCTAGCCTCGGAGCTCTCAGAAGTATCGCTACTAAGATGAAACGACAGAATACCCTTCCACAAGGCGACGATAATAGCTCAAACAACCCTCCCACCCCCAACCCCGCAGGGAGAAACACCCCACACCACATTCGTAGTACCATTACAATCATTCAATTATTGATTTATGACCAGTGCTTTGCGTCGTGTAAGATTGAGTAGGAAGGAAACAAGGGTAGAAGCCCCAAGGAATCAAATCGCACGATGAGGAATCAAGAAGGAAAGTACTCCTAACAGTCCTGCAACTTCCCGAGGATAAGTACAGACGTCTCTGTACCAATCCGCGAGACTCTACTAGACTTGCTCATGACTCGTGAGATCCTAGGAACCTAGTGCTCTGATACTATGTTATCACGACCCAAATCCACTAAGGGTCGTGATGGCGCCGGACCCGCTGTCAGGCAAGCCAACCAAAAGTACCTAATTAAATTCTCGTTTTAAATATTTCTGAAACCACCTCTTTTATACATTTATACAATACATAATAATTTTCTTTGAAGAAAATAATGAGACATTTTAACAACTTTTAATATTTTTGAATAAACCCATAAACATCCCCAGAACCCGGTGTCACAAGTGCATGAGAAATTTCTAAGAAGAACCGAATAAAGTACAACAACTGTCCGGAAATACAATTGGACAAAAAATAAATAAAATCATGAGAGAGACTATACTAGCTGCGGGTCGCCTCGAGGAAATACAACTCACCTAGTCTCCGTGTCAACCATGATACTACGCCCACTAGGCCATTAGAGGTGCATATGCCTGTGCAACTAAAATGCACAGAAGTGTAGTATGAGTACGAAAACCACGTGTACTCAATGAGTATCCCGTCTAATCTCGAAGAAATAGAGACGAGATGGTCGACTTTGACACATACTAGAGGTCCAATAATAATGGGTTATTAATGCGAGTAATCAGGGATTTATTAAGAGTGACAAAATTTCAAGTAAGTCACGAACGGGTGGAAGTTCTCTTTTATATCAAAAGTCTCCCGATTCATAATCCATTTGTTTTCAATTATGTCAAGTCGGAGAGAGCAAATATCAATGTCAATAAATATTAAGGCAAGCAATACAAACATGCATAAATCATGCTGAGGCGTACGGCCCGGTCCAACGGAAAATAAACTGCGCACTGCCGAGGGTCGGACGGCGCGAACCATAGATCCATCTATTACCTCACTCATGAACGATCCAGGCGACGCGGTCAACATAAAATAAACAATCACCCTGCTCGCGAATCATAAATGCGAGGCAGGTACACATAGAATTACATGCTCAGATAGCTAATTAAGAATTTATCGGGGAACATTTATCCAAATAAAAACCACTTATCTTTTAACAATTCAAGAAAAAGAAGTTTCATCCTTTTTGAGACTTATTTACTAATTCGGTGTGATTTAATTAATTCGATCTATCAATAGGTTTACAATTAATCCAAGAATAGCATGCTTTTGGGTCCTAGACTATCCGGACAATAGCATAATAGTAGCTACGCACGGACTCTCGTCACCTCGTGCGTACGTAGCCCCCACAAATAGAAGCACATAGCCAATTAACTCGCCTATGGGAACAATTCCCTCTTACAAGGTTCGAAAGGAGACTCACCTCGCTTTGAAGATCCATAATCGGCATTCCACGCCCTTCCGAAGACTCAAATTGATGCACAACGCTCCAAAACTAGCCAATGATTATGCAAATCAATTAATATACGATAAACATCTCATATTAATCCAATTTATAACAATTCCTAACCCCGATTGGAAATTTGATGAAAACGCTCTCGGCCCCACGTGCCCGGATTTCCAAAATTTTCAAAGAATAAGTTTACCTATGAACTCATGAGCTCAAATATATGATTTTCTCCTAATACCATACCCAAAATCGTGGTCAAAATTGAAGAATACTAATTTTCTAGGTTTTCCCTCAAACCCCAAGTTTTCTACAATTTCCATGTCTAAATCCATATATAAACCTTGTATTTAACTCAAAACTAGCATAAATTACTTACCTCATGATGAATGACGGAACCCCCTCTTCAAAAGCTCCAAAAATCGCCCAAGCCAAGAGAAAAATGGGTGAAATGAACTCAAATCCCGATTTTTAAACATTCTGCCCAGCCCAGGTTCGCTCTTCTTCGCGATCACGGCATGTCGCTCGCGTTCGGGAAGGCCAGTTACCCAGCACCTTCGCGTTCGCATACAAGACCTCGCGTTCGCGTAGGCCAATGACCTCGGCCCAGCGTTTCTTCTACACGTTCGCGATCTCCTCCTCGCGTTTGCGTAGTAGCTCAGCCCACCCCTTCGCGTTCGCGGCTTTCTTCTTCGTGTTCGCGAAGGCCAAATCCAGCAGCCTCCCACTTTCCTCTTTTCTTTCGCGAGACTCCCTTCACGTTCGCGAAGAAGGAAACCAGATACCAGCAACCAGCAGTAGCTTTTGACCCAAATTCGACCCGTTAACCGCCCGGAATCCACCCGAGGCCTATGGGACCCCAATGAATCATACCAACTAGTGCTTAAAAACATTACGGACTTGCTCGAATCCTCTAACCACATCAAACAACCATAAAATCATAAATTGACCTCCAATCCAAGCTTTATGAACGTTGGAATTTCAAACTTCTACTTTCGATAGTTAAACCTATCAAATCACGTCCGATTGACCTCAAATTTTGCAAACAAGTCATATTCGACATTACGGACCCACTCCAACTTCCAGAATTGAATTCCCCCGATATCAAAAAGTCCACTTTCGGTCAAACTTCTCAAAAACATTCAAATTTCTCAAATTTCTCCTATCTTTAACCAAATAACTTCAAAATGACCTACGGACCTCCGAATTCACTTCCGATCACGCTCCAAACCCCAGAATCACCATACAGAGCTACTCCTAGACTCAAAATCACAAACGGACAATGATAACACTGAAATGCACTTCAAGCTAAACTTATAAAATTTCTTCCAAAATGCTAACTTCCACAATAGGCGCCAAAAAGCTCCCGAGTTATCCAAAACCCAAACCGGGTATATGCCCAAATTCGAAATCATCATACAAACCTGCTGGAAGCTTCAGATCCCGATTCTGAGGTCGTTTTCTCAAAAATCCAATCCTAGTTAATTCTTTCAATTTTAAGCTTCCGAAATGAGAATTCTCTTTCCAAATCAACTCCGAACTTCCCAAAATTCAATTTCGACCACATGTACAAGTCATAATACCTGAAATGAAGCTGCTCATGGACGCAGACTGTTGTACGACGTGCTAGAGCTCAAAACAACCGGTCGGGTCTTTACAAAAGTCTATTTGACAAACAAGTTCAGGCTTGCTATTTCCAAAGCACAACTTCAAATCTGCAGTACCTTTCAAATACCTTAATATCCATTTTACTGCATCCCAATGTTCTTTTCCTGAATTGGAAAAGAATCTACTAACAGTACCAACAACATGTGCAATATCTGGTCTAGTGCAAACCATAGTATACATCAAGCTACCAACGGCAGAAGAGTAAGGAATACGAGACATCTCCTTTTTCTTTTCATCAGTAGATGGACTCTGACAAATACTCAATTTGAAGTGTTTGGCAAGAGGAGTACTAACCACTTTTTGCATTTGTCATGTTGAACCTTTTGACTACCTTCTCAATGTATTGCTTTTTGGACATAATTAACCGTTTTCTGTCTCTAGCTTTTCCCACAATGATCTCGCATGTATCTCGTTCACAATATGGTTGCGAGCATTATCTTTAACCCATTGCCTTATATATCCACATACTTGTTGGTGCTCGAAATACCAATCTTCATCGGATATACTCTCGGGTTTATGAGCTAAAAAAATGGGTAGATGCATCTTCTTCACGAACAACAAGTCTTTCATCTTGCTTCTCCAAACATTATATTTTCTCACACTTAAACATACTATGTTGATCATATTCGCCTCCATTCTGTAACAACCCGGATAATTAACCAAGGCTCTGATACCACTGTTGTGTTGAGGAAGAGGCAAACCCGAAAAGTATCTCTACCGATCAGCGAGACTCTAATAAATCGGCATGTGTTCCATGACTCCTATGAACCTAGAGCTCTGATACCAACTTGTCACGACCCCAGTTCACCTTCCGTGAACATGTCATGATGGCACCTAGTCCCTACGACTAGGTAAGCCTAACAATGCGAAAATAATATAACTTGCGGAAACATCTAATTAAACTAAGCAAAACTAGAAAGAAAACGGTATATAAGTGCCACTTAGCATATACAACTCAAAGAAATGCGGAGGTCTGCAACACCATCCTAAAACCCGGAAACTCACGGGAACCACAGGCTAATAGAAATGTAATACACTGCTCTAACTCCAAAATGTCTAAACAACTGTAAGAAAGGATAGACTGTCTACTAAAGCTAGAATAGAATAGTGAATCCTGGTCTGCGGACGCGGCAGATATACCTCGAAGTCTCCGCTAGATCTCTCTGCCTCGAAGACCTGAGTGGAGGTACCTGGATCTGCGCATGTTTTAGGGCATGAGTACACTACAGCGGTACTCAATAAGTGCCAAGCCTTACCCTTGTTGGGTTGTGACGAGGAAGGTCAGGGCCCTACTGAGATAAAATATAGTTTAGTAATAACCCTTGCAAAAGCATGAAATAAACAGAAAAAACTAATAAAATTAGGAAGTAAGACAAGTTATATGAAGCAACAATAGCACGCAGAGAATAAGGTAAGACAGAGTGAAACAGCTCAATATCAGTACCAACAACGAGGATCTCCCAGGATATCATCCTGTAGTCCATTTCATCAATTGTCCGAGGAGCTCCCGGGATACCGACCCGTAGTCCATCATATGAGAATAACCGAAGGATCTCCCGGGATACCGTCCCGTAGTCCAACTATTAATGTGCGGGGGGATCTACCGGGAATCTAACCCATAGTCCCAAAGTAGGATCTACCGGGAATCTAACCCGTAGTCCCAAAGTAAACAAACAGGGGGAGGGGGGAGCTACCGGAATCCCACATCCGTAGTCCCAATGTAAATACGCAACCACAACCAGAAGATATTCAGAAATGAAGTACAAAAGATAAGTAATAGGTAGTACTAGCCTAGCATGCTTCACGTAGTACAGTCAAGGCAACTTAAACAATTAGGCAAGTTGAATCAACTAAACATGCTTTTCTAATCTAACACAGGTTATAATTGCAAGTAAAATAAGGCAAATATGATGGAAATTCAGTCTCAATATATTAAGTAAAAATCAAATTTTCAACAATTAGATCAAGTGCGCGCTCGTCACCTCACGTACAAGGCACTCAAATACCAAATATCATATCCTAAGGGGAAAGGTTCCCCACACAAGGTTAGACAAGTCACTTACCTCAAACCGGCTCCAAAATCAACTCGAAACTATACTTTTGCCACCAGTATCCGACCCGAAATGGCCCAAATCTATTCAATTCGAGTACATATCGTAAATAACATCTCAAGCAACTGATTCTACTATTTAATTTAAAGTTAAGACGCAAATTTAGGTAAAATGACTAAAACGCCCTTCAAGCCAACATCTCGGAATCGAATAATTTTCATATTTTTAGAACCCTCGTACTCTCAAGAGTCTAAGCATATAAAAATCTCCCAATTCGGAGGTCAAACACTTACTCAAAACTCAATAGTTTGGCCTATGAAGTTTTACCCATTTTTTATTCAAAAACCCAAAATTAAGGAAGAATTCGTGATTAGATTAGTGGGTTTTAAGCATAAGAGAGTAGAGAATTCTTACCCAATCGTTTCCCTCGAAAAACCTTCAAAATTCCTCCAAATCCGAGCATGATAAAAATGGCAAACCCTCATTTTTGAATGATTTAATACTGCCCAGGCATTTAATGCATCGCGAACGCGTAGGGAGTCTTGCGTTCGCGAAGAAGAAAAATTTAAGTTGCCAAAAATTCCCTTCACAATCGTGAGGGGCAGAATGCAAACGCGAAGGCCGGGGGTCATGAAGCTACGCGAACGCGAAACGTTACACGCGAATGCGATGAAGAGACTGGTCCTCCTCCAAAATTGCTCTACGCGATCGCGAGGAGGAGGACGCGAACACGAACAAGAAAAGGCCAAAGCTACGCGAACGTGAGGGAAGCGATGTGAATGCAAAAAAGGAAATTCTAGCTGGTCAAGACAAGCCTTCGCAAATGCGAAGGACATCTCGCGAACGCGATGAAGGCATACCAGAAGCAGCAATAGCAGTTCAAAAATTGGAGGAAATGACCGGTTGAGCATCCGAAACACACCCGAGGCCCCCGGAACCTCAACCAAACCTACAGACATATCCCATAATCTCATTCAAACTTGTACCAACCCTTAAACCAGCTAAAATAACGTCGGAAACTCGAATTAATCAATGATTTAAGCCTATGAACTTCAAATCCTACCAAAATACGCTTTCGATCAAAAACCTAATCAAACCTCGTCCAAATGACCTGAAATTTAACACACACATCCCAAATGAAATGACGGAGCTACTTCGACTTTCGGAATTCCATTCTGACCCTCGTCTCAAAATCCAACTATCGGACCGGAAACTTCAAAAATTCAAATATCGGCATTTCAAGCCTAAATTAGCTACGGACCTTCAAAATACATTCCGAACACGCTCCCAACCCTAAAATCACCTAAAGAAGCTAACGAAACCATCAGATTTCCATTCCAAGGCCGTATTCACATTGTTCTTACTACGGACCACTTTTCAACTCTTAAGCTCTCATTTAGGGACTAAGTGTCCCAAAACTCTCTGAAACCCAACACCGAACGTCCCGTCAAATCAAAATAGTAGAAATAAACTTAGGAGAAATAGTTAATAGGGGATCAGAACGTAAATTCTTGTGACGAACGGCCGGGTCGTCACATTAACTTACAGTTTACTATTTCCTACAAGTTTTCAGGATACTTAGAAAAGTGGTAGAAAGGCTTTGAGGATATAACATGAATTTTTATAGATAATTATTAGGAGAATTGGATTATGGAGTTGATGGGTGGTAACGCTAGACTTATAATGATTCATAGATTGCAAACGAATTTAGCAATTGGATCAATAAGAAGTCAAGCTTTGAATAGTTGGCATCGAGGTGAGTAGTAATCTTACCGCAAATATGTATTTTCATAACTTGCATGATTTACACATGATTTTTAATATGAATATGTTATCGATTATTTTGAGTTGCGTGTGGGATAAGTCTTTTACTCGATATGATACCGAAATAGTTATTTGAGATGAATACCGTGGTTTTAAATATTTTCGTTGTCACTAGATATGTGTTACCATTACTTGAATTTACTATTATCGAAAGGAAATTATATGATTTGATAAGAACCGAAATATCTTATATTGTTTTAAAATAGTTTCTACGAGTATATACGGATTACAGAGACAAGTATAAATGGAAGCAGACATTGAAGGATCTCGTAGCTAACGGCGGGTTTGTTAGACCTGGTGCACCTTATAATTATCGATTACCGTTATAGCCCTCGCTAGTGGGAAGGTAGAACTAGCATACCATTACCGATTTTCCCTCGAGAAGGGACTACCGTTATATATGACTTCTTGTAACGAAGTCCACAGATATACCGATTACATGATCCGTTCATCGAAACCTCCCAAAAATGTGAATACTGATATTATACAGTGGTTACCGGGCTTATTACTGAATTGTTAATTATTTTATACTACAAGAAAATATGATGTGACTAAAAATTATTTATTGTTTCTGGAAGGGCATTTTTATGTTATTTTCTGTTTGAGATACTAGCATGTTTTCTATCTTGTCCCCAAATAAAAACAGTTGTGGTTAAGTATTATTACTCACTGAGCTTGCGACTCATTCTCCGCTAATTTTTTTTTACAGAGACAACAATTGACATACGGCAAGGATTTCATTAATTAGAGTGCACAGGTTGAGAATTCTTGGTGAGCCTCGCACTTGTTCGCGTGGGCGGAGATTTTTATCAATTGTTATGGTCTTTTCTTTGAATTCTTAGAGTCGCTCCATAGTCATTATTTTAGTGTCATGAGTATTCTTTTGTTATTATAGTCTTATGTTGAGTATCGTTCTCATTTATCAAAGTTGGAGATAAATTAGTATTTCTAGTGGTTAGTTGGTGGTTTAGTTATGGTAGAAACTTGTATTGGTTAATTGACAAGTTGTAAATTATTTGGTATGATATTAGGATGTTTGGTTGTTGATTTGAGATAGGAAAATTTTTGGGAAGGTCCAAAAACAGGGAAAACTCTGTCCGTTTTTCTGTAAAATTACCGATAAGGATTAATTTGGAGTACTTGCTTCTAAGAGCCGATCACAATCCTAAATTGGGTCGTGACAAAGTTAGTATTAGAGCCTTAGGTTGTTCTTGTGACTAATGGAGCACACGTCAATAGTAGAATCTCAATTATGGTTATGTAGCCGGCCATTTCCATAATCGTGATTCTGCGAGGGCGTGATAGGATGTGTCTTGTCTTTCTTTCTTATTCCTCTGTACGTGTGTGGAGATTAGGACCAAATAACTGAATCTATCATTGCGTATCCTATTTTTGTATGGCTCGGACCAATTACTCTATAATAGAATTTGGCTAGAGGTTCAAACTTCAAAGACGTCAAGTTTTGCCAATGGACATGCAGCTATCTCCAAGTAAAGAAATGCTACATAAGTAGTATACAAGACTAGTGAAAGGTTCATTATGCCATGTGAGGTGCTTTCCGGTAAGATGTATAATATAGTACATTTTAGAAATTTATACTAGTCCACCACTATAGCGATAGAGGAGTGCTATCACAAAATGGTACTTAACTCCATGAAAAAATATTGAGATCTTTATGGATATACTAGATAGACATGAGAAAAATGAGCAACATAATAGTGCTCTAGAGTCATCATGCACGTAGAAGATTGTGTGGACCATAAAAGTATCCTTAATAAAGTTCCCGAAGTTGAAACTACCAAGTTTATGGTTTTTGATAGTTCATATGATCCTTAAGGGTTTTTGATAAAATATTTACCATATTACGAGCTATAGGATATCACATGGAGTGGTCTATGGAACAAGCAACTTATAGACCGGAGAATATGTTAAATGCATAAATTGATATCGTATTCTTAGGGATTCCAACAAGAGCAACACATATAATTTGTGAATGATTTCACTAAATTATTTATGAATCACTTCCTTCTTAAGAAGTTTCTAATATGAACTTGCCTGCAAGATGGTTAAGAAATTAATTTACACGATAGGTCTAACGATATATAGCACCTGAATTTCTCAACTGTATAGATAAGCAATATATTAAGTTTAGAGGCTTGCCAAAATATTGGTTAACCATTTTAAAAAGGTAGTAACTACACATACGAAAATTTTGATCTATTATGTGGCATTTACACTTAGCAGAAAGATTAGAAAATACGGATATGGTAGGCGTGCTTGTAAGAGGAATGAGATTAGGAAATATTTCAGTATGGATTTTAATATGGGTCGAAGATTTAAAAATCATGGATATTTTGAGATATTAAGCGATCCTTTTTCGGGATACCAGTTTTTTTGAAAAATCTATAGTAGTTAGACATCCGTTTAAAGCTTTTAAGATTCAAGTTAAGCGGGAAAAAAAACCTAGCTAACCAAGTTGTACTTGATATAGTTGACTCTAACGTACTGAGGGGTATGGATTAATTATCTTCAAACCAAGCTATCCTATATTATTGTGGAAAGACCATTAAGTTTTTTTGAACTTTAAAAGCCAGTTGTCCAAAAAAAAGGGATTATAGGTTTTAGAGAAGAGCAAAGTATATATTTTTAGCTTAATAGTTATAAAAGAAATTGTTTAGGTCTTATAGATATGATAAGGGACACAAGAGAAAAAAAAACAAATTTAGTTTGAGAAAAAAATATTATAATAAGAGATTCTCCAATGTAATTCTAAGGACTCACTAGGACTACTTCTAATATGAGAAATAGACTTCGATATTGAATTGACACCTAACAGGCAAATCATATCATATGGCACTCACAAAGTTGAGAAAGTTAAATGAGCAATTGCGAGACCTACTGGGTAAGGTTTTTATCATACCAAGAGTTTCATCTTGTGGTGCACCAATATTATCAAAAAAAAAAAGAAAAAAAGAAAAAAAATAGGTTCCTAAGAATGTGCATCAACTACATCTAATTTGATGTCCGCCTCTAGAACTCGATACTTACATTAGAAGTTACTTGTGATGCCTTTTGGACTGGCTAATGCTCCAGCTGCATTGACGTATAAAATGGATATAGTGTTCAAGTAGTTTCTGGAAAAAAAAAAAAGAACAACAAAATTCATAGTTTTTACTTACGATATTCTAGTATATTCTCGTAGCCAGGAAGAACCCGAATATCACTTGAAAAATGTGTTAAAGATGTCTGAGGAAAATCAGCTTTTTACCAAGTTCGCGAAGCATGAATTTTGGCTAAAGTCAGTGGAATTCCTCGGGCATATTATAACTAAGTATTGGATTATGTTAGATCTAGAAGGATAGAAGCAGTTCAGAAGTGGAAAGGATGAACTATCTCTATAGAGATTCATAAACTTCTTCAGCTAGGGAAACTACCACAAGCTATTTCTGAAGAATTTCTCCATAGTAGTGGCGCCACTTTACTAAGAAGCTATTTCTGTAGAATTTCTCCATAGTAGTGGCGCCACTTTACCAAGTTAACATACGAAAATAATAATAATAATAATAATAATAATTCAAAGTTTCAGTGAAAGAAGAAATGTGAGTAAAGATTTTAGAAGCTCAAGACATGTTTTACCACTATTAGTATTAGCTTTACCATCAAGTTATAGTAGATTCATGATATTATGTAATGCTTCAAAAGGTCGGATTAGGATGTGTTATTATGTAGAATAATTGTGTGATAGCTTATGCTATAACACAACTTAAAAAAACGAATAGAGTTGTCCTAATTATGATTTGGAGATGACTGCAATGGTATTTGCACTAAAGATCTAGAGACACTACTCATATGACAAAACTTGCGAGATTTATACTGACCATAAGAAGAGCTTGAAGTACATTTTTCAGTAGAGATTTGAATTTTTGACAGTATCAATGGATTGAACTACTCAAGGACTAAGATTATTATATTTTGTATTATCCTGGTAAAGCCAATGTTATGGCTGATGCATTGAGCAAAAAATAATCTATAGATAGTTTTGCACATATAGGTGGAGACTTTTGGCTGAAGATATGCTAAAACTAAAGGGTACCACTATCAAATATAGTATATCAAATATAGTATGGAGAATTCAGAGACATTGCGGGCTTGTATTAAAGACAAGTCTTCACTAGCAGATCACATAAAGGTCACTCAATATAAAGATGAGTGATTATGTATCAATTAGTTCATAAGGACCACTGTTATATAACTATTCATCAACGGATGCCTCTTCCCAGATTGGGTAAAAATGTAACTTATAGTTGCAGAAGTAGGAATAATGGCACCGGAAAAATAGGTTCACGAATGCCATCAATGTCTACTGGAGGAGCAACAATGAAGGCAATAATAAATACGGAAGTTGTCATCAATATGGTAAGGTTCTAGCTATGTAAGCAAAGATATGATTATAGATAGCGATAGTAGTCTTTGACTAGGTGACTAGTCATGTGTAAATACATATGAATTAAGACGAGTTATTCATGAGGAGCTCAAAACTCTTGATACTATATATTTGGGGTCTAATAAGATGTACCATGACTATAAGAAAATTGTATTTGTGAGAAAAGAAATAACAAATTTCATTTTTTTAATACTTGTTTCCAACTATTTGAAGGGTTAGCATGTCAAGGCAAGAACTTGCGACTTATAGGACCACTACAACAACTCGATATTCTAAAGTGGAAATGGAATATAACTATAGTGAATTGCCACCTCAAACAATAAGTTATGATTATATGTGGAAAATTTTAACTTGGCTTTCATAGTAGGTAACTTCTTACTAGTCCATACTTTATAGTGAGGTGACATATGCATAGATATACATGAAATGAAAATTGTCCGACTCAATAGAATTTTATTGTCCATCATTTCTGAAAGAGGATCATAATTTACTTTATGCTTTTGAAAACCTCTCCAGGAACTATTAGATACACGAGTAGATCCTTGTAATGCATTTCATCGGCTGATAAATGGGTAATCTAAGCGTATTGCATAGATATTGGAGAATATGTTGAGAGCTTGCATTCTTTATTTGTGAGATAGTTGAGATGCTTACGTACCTTTTCACCTGAAAATTTTATGACACTAACTTGTAGTCGAACATCCAGATGGATCTATATAAAGCCTTGTATGGTAGACGATGTCTTCACTTATGGGACCCCGACTTAGTACATGAAGCTATTGACAAGGTCTAATTAATCAAGAAAAAAAATTACTCACAGCACAAAGCAGACAAAAAAATTATGCTGATAAGAGAAGAAGAGACTTAGCTTTCACAATAGGGGACATAGTATTCTTACGGGTTTCTCCTATGAAGGGTATGATGTGATTCGAGAAAAGAGCTAAGTTGAGCCCGAGATTTATAGGTCCTTCCGAGATACTTGACCAAGTAGGAGTTGTGGCACATTGTTGGCACTTCCTCCCGAGTTATCTTTTATACATCCAATGTTTCATGCCTCTATGCTCAGAAAATGTATATCGGATATCTCTCAAGTGATTGAAGCACCAACTATACCGCTTGATGAGAAATTATCTTACGAGGAGGAGCCGATGGCTATTTTTGATAGACAAATGAGAAAGCTACGATTAAAAAAAATTGTGTTCGTGGAAGTCTTATGAAGAAACCATAGAGTTGAAGAAGCTACATGGGAAGTCGAAGATGCTATGCGAGTCAAATATACTTATTTATTCCAGTCTACGAGTATGTACATGAGTTAAATTCGGGGACCGAATTTTATAAGGTGGGGAGAATATAACACCTCACACTAAAAACAAGGGTAGTTAAGTAACTTGCAACAAAAATAAATAAATAAAATAAATAAATAAAGAGAACCAGATAATAAAAGAAAAGGATAAAAAAAAATAGATGGGTCATAACCAAAAAAAAGTAGCGTATCTGGAACACCAAAAGAGGATTTTGAGTCCTTAGTCTTGTAGGATTTTAAAACAATAAATTTAAGATTGGGGCAAACTTTGAGAGTTGGAAAAATATCTATCAGAAGGGAATTCCATCCTAAGGAGAACACGACCAAAATCTTCTGCAGAAATTGAAGCATTTTTCTTTCATACCCAAAAAAAAAAAAATCAACAGAGAAGCATCTTAATCTTTTGAAATTCAGCAAGTTTTGTTTTTGCCTCAAAGGTCATATCTATCAGCTGTAGGTCTTTCCAGCGTTCACATATTTCATCTGGTATTACTTGAACTCCAAATTTGAATTTTTCAGCAGATATTTTTTTTAACTTCACCTCAGGTATTGTAGGATTCCATTGGATATTGTAAGTTACCAGCTACTAGAATACGAGAATAGCTATGAATAATAATCAGATACTTATTACTGAATAAATTAATGGTGAACTAGTCGAGCTGGATCAGAATTTTCCCCTATAATTTGGATATAACAGCTTTAAAAAAAAATGTTAATTCTCTCAATTTATTCATATAGAACTATGAAGGAGAGACAAAGATGTTAACTTACTGTTTACTATTTCCAACAAGTTTTCAGGATACTTAGAAAAGTGGTAGAAAGGCTTTGAGGATGGAACATGAATTTTGATAGATAATTATTCGGAGAATCGGATTATGGAGTTGATGGGTGGTAACGCTAGACTTATAATGATTCATAGATTGCAAACGAATTTAGCAATTGGATCAATAAGAAGTCAAGCTTTGAATAGTTGGCATCGAGGTGAGTAATAATCTTACCGCAAATTTGTGTTTTCATAATTTGCATGATATACAAATAATATTTAATATGAATATGTTACCGATTATTTTGAGTTGTATGTGGGATAAGTCTTTTACTCGATATGATACCGAAATAGTTATTTGAGATGAATATCGTGGTTTTAAATATTTTCGTTGTCACTAGATCTGTGTTACCGTTACTTGAATTTACTGTTATCGAAAGGAAATTATATGATTTGATAAGAACCGAAATGCCCTATATTGTTTTAAAATAGTTTCTATAAGTATATACGGATTACAGAGACAAGTATAAATGGGAGCAGACATTGAAGGATCCCGTAGCTAACGGCGGGTTCGTTAGACCTGGTGCACCTTGTAATTACCGATTACCGTTATAGCCCTCGCTAGTGGGAAGGTAAAACTAGTATACCGTTACCGATTTTCCCTCGAGTAGGGACTACCGTTATATATGACTTCTTGCAAAGAAGTCCACAGATATACCGATTACATGATCCGTTCATTGAAACCTCCCAAAAATGTAAATACTGATATTATACAGTGGTTACCGATCTTATTATTGAATTGTTAATTATATTATACTACAAGAAAATGTGATGAGACTGAAAATTATTTATTGTTTCTGAAAGGGCATTTTTATGTTATTTTCTGTTTGAGATATTAGCATGTTTTCTGACTTGTCCCCAAATAAAAACGGTTGTGGTTAAATGTTATTACTCACTGAGCTAGCGACTCATTCCCCGCTAATTTTTTTTTTACAGAGACAGCAGTTGATGTAAGGCGAGGATTTCGTTAATTAGAGCGCACAGGTTGAGAATTCTTGGTGAGCCTCGCACTTGTTCGCGTGGGCGGAGATTTTTATCGATTGTTATTGTCTTTTATTTGAATTCTTAGAGTCCCTCCATAGTCATTATTTTAGTGTCATGTGTATTATTTTGTTATTATAGTCTTATGTTGAGTATCGTTCTCATTTATCAAAGTTGGAGATAAATTAGTATTTCTAGTGGTTAGTTGGTGGTTAGTTATGGTAGAGACTTGTATTGGTTAATTGACAAGTTGTCAATTGTTTGGTGTGATATTAGGATGTTTGGTTGTTAATTTGAGACAGAAATTTTTTTGGGATGGTCCGAAAACAGGGGAAACTCTATTTGATTTTTTGTAAAATTACCAATGAAGCTTACTTGGGAGCACTTGCTTATAAGAGCCGGTCACAATCCTAAATTGGGTCGTGACACACCCTATCTTCTGATCTATGACACTGAAGCTATATGTGACGACCCGGCCTGTTGTCACATGAGTTACCGTCCCGTTTTCCCCATATTATGTTGTTCTATGTTTCAATATCAGTATTTGAGTTGATCGGATAGAATTGATTTGGTTTTAGTTGGAAATGAGGCACAT
The DNA here is from genome assembly GCA_026770625.1 of Nicotiana glauca. Classification (NCBI taxonomy): domain Eukaryota; kingdom Viridiplantae; phylum Streptophyta; class Magnoliopsida; order Solanales; family Solanaceae; genus Nicotiana; species Nicotiana glauca. The sequence continues at coordinate 20,970 of MU719010.1, read as the reverse complement.
AGTCTCTTAGAAGGGAGCTTGTTTTGGAAAAGTCAACTGGAAATTGACTATGTGGTTAGAGGGCTCGGATGTGAACTCCGGTGGTTTGGTTAGCTTCGGGGGATGATTTGTGACTTAGGAGTGTGATCGAAATTATTTTTGGAGGCTCGGTGTAGAATTAGGCTTGAATTGGCGAAGTTTGAATTTTGACGAATCCCAGTTGATAGGCGAGATTTTGATCCGAGGGTCGGAATAGAATTCCGAGAGTTAATGTAACTTCATTAGGTGATTTTGGATATGTCTGCAAATTTTCAGGCCATTCGGACGTCGTTTGGTTGGGTTTTTGATCGAATGTGAGTTTCGGAAGTTTAAAGAAAACTTAGGCCTTGATTTGATGATATTTGAGGATTTTGATGTTAATGATAGTATTTTTATGATTCGAGCAAGTTTGAATAAGGTAATAGAACATATTTGTGCTTTTGGTTGAGGTCCCGGGGGCCTCGGGGTGATTTCAGAAGGCTATCGGGAGGTTTGGAGTTTCATAATTGCAGCAGAAAAATTGCAGACCATATTTGCTCTATGCGATCGCAGAGAGTGTCATGCGATCGCATAGAAGGAATTTTGAGGGGTGATTGGTTGTTATATGCGATCTCAATGTGTGTCATTCGATCGTACAGTGTAAATTTTGGCCGGAAATTTTAGTAGAAATTGTCCTATGCAATCGTGTAAGAGTGTGTGCGATCGCATAGAGTATTTTGGGATGTCATTGCGTTCGCGTAGGATTTGTTGCGTTCGCATAAGGTAATTCTGGGATTTGGTGCTATGCGATCGCAATGGACTGTATGCGATCGCATAGAATAAAGCACCTGGGCAGAAGGGTTTTTAATAATATTTCATCTGCGAGTCCATGTTATTTTCCTCCATTTGTTGAGCGATTTTGGAGCTTGGGAGAGCGAATTGAAGAGGGATTCAAAGAGAATCGATTGGAGGTAAGATTTTTGAACTTAAACCTCGTATTTATTGTGAAATCTACCTAGAAATTCAAGAGATTAAGCCTAAAATTGAATAAACTAGGGCTTGAATTTTTGATATTTCAAATTGGGATTTGATAGGTCATTTGAGCTTGGATTTGGGAGTTCTTGGTATGCACGGACTCGTGGCGAGACGAGGAATCTGTAATGTAAGTTTCGTAATTTTGCGAGAAGCGGGCCCGGGGCTCGGATTTTGCTAGTTTCGAGATTTTTGCTATATTTCGATTATTTTCGGTTGGGTGTTGTCCCATTGGTATAATGTGATGTATTCGCTCTGTTTTTGGTTAGATTCGACATGCGTGGAGGCCGATTTGAGGGGCAAAGGTGTCGCAGGCTTGAGATTTCGCCGGTTCGAGGTGAGTAATACTTGTAAATGATATCCTGAGGGTTTGAAACCCCGGATTTGCACATCATAGTGCTGTATTGAGGTGACTTGCACACCGGATATGAGCGTGGGGTAGAGCACCATTTGGGATTGTGACTTGGTCCGTCCCGGTTGTTGATTTTGCTGCGTATTTGACTGAAATTACTTGTTATTATCATAATTTGGGCTGATTGCCATGTTTGGGGCCTTGTGCCAACTTGTAAAATCCTTCGAGGATTGATATTGCTACATAGCATGATATTGCATTTCATTTAAATTCAGTCCAAGGTTTAAATGTTGTTTTGCAAACTCAGCCATAATTATAAGCATTGAAAACTTAAATGAAATTTTTAAATGTATTTCGGACTGGAAACTTCTATTTTGTAAATTCCCAAGGGGCTTACTATATTATTTTTTGGACTGATTATAAAGTGACTTGAAACAGTGGTAACAATGACACTGTATGTTATACTTGAAACAGTGGTAACAATAACACTGTATGTTATACTTGAAACAGTGGTAACAATGACACTGTAATATATACTTGGAACAGTGATAACAATGGCACTGTAATATAAATTGGTCAGGTAACAATGGCTGACCGGTCAG
>MU719010.1:0-18175 GCA_026770625.1 Nicotiana glauca | reverse complement strand
GGTAACAGTGATACTGTATGACGTAAATGGGTCAGGTAACAGTGGCTGACCAGAGATAAGAATATTGCCTGAAGGGCGAGTTATGAGCTCAGTTATGCATACTTGTTTGTGCCCTAGGGGATGGCTTTGTGCTAACTTGCACTACGTATTTTTGCATTTATTTGCTTAACTGTTGGAAAAAGATATTTTCAAAAGAAGTTTTGAACTGAGTTAAGATAATTTCTAAAGGATTTTTCACGTTTTCCCTGTTTTCTCAAAGGGTTACACTGTACTATATAGCATGTTGATTTGCTTAACGTGGTTTATTGCTGCTAAGCTATTATTTACTCTTATTACCACTGAGTTGGAAGTACTCACTTTACTCTCTGCACCTCGCGTGCAGTTGCAGGTATTGTTCACCCGGTAGCGGGTTATTAGCTGATTGAAGATATACTAATGTAGCTGAGCAAAGTGACCGCCAGCGTCCGCGGCACCGCACTTCATCTTTAAATTTCCAGATTTTACTTTGTATATATAATATTGGCCCTATAGTAGTGTTCCTACTTCTTAGATGCTCGTGACTTGTGACACCCTGGTCGGGCTGAGTTAGGCTTTAATGTTGATAATTAATGTTCTTAAAGTTGTATTTTCCATCTATTTATGCTTAGTAAGTGTTAAAGAAGCGAATTGGGTGAGTTGGCTGGCCTTGTCTTCACGAGAGGCGCCATCACGACCGGGTATGGAGATTGGGTCGTGACACTATAATACCCGCCGAAGTAGAAATACCTTCCTTGAGGATCGTCTAAGATGTAGAGCTGAGTGGTGAAGAATAGGTAAAAAGCAAATATGCAATTGGAATTTATTGATGCAAAGAGAACGAATACAGTTTGTCATGATCAACTCTACGAGAATAGAATAGCCAAAGCTTTCAACAAAAAGGTGAAGCCGAGACAATTCACACCTGGGCAGTTAATCTTGAAACGGATCTTATCGCACCAAGATGAGGCAAACGAAAAGTTCTCGCAAATTAGTAAGGTCCTTTTATGGTTCATCAGAAATTGACTTGATGAGCGCTTATACTAGCAAAAATGGATGGTGAAGTACGGTAAATCCTATTAACCCATACCCTATCAAGAAATATTATATTTAGATACATATTCTGTTTGTTTTATGATATAATATAAACTCTACTTGACCCAATTCCCGTTTAAGAGGGGACACGTAGGAAGCCCTGTGATTTTGGTCACATTATAATAAAATTTTGTCTTCCCCTTCAGGAAAAGATATATTTCAGTCTCTCAGAAAAAGAAACATAAAGCAAATAACACAAGCAGAATACATTAAGACACAATATAAGAATCATAATTGAATGACTCGAATAGAAACGGCAAAAAACACTATATAATAGCATCTGAATACACTTGTTTTGTTTCTAGCAATAAATCCTAGAGTCATGTGAAAAAGGCTTCTGTTCTATACTGTAGCAATTGGAAAGAAAAGGGAGAGAAAAGATCCATTTAGCCAAAACTTTCCAGAGGATACATGATGCACATCATTCTCTCGGATGCTAATCAGTCTCTCAAAATCTTTCAATACTTGCAAATCGTCATTAAATTCATCCGTCTTTACCATATTTTCTAAAGCATTCCTTTCGGCTTCTCTTCGTTGCTGCAACTTTAACTTCTTTGCCTCTTCAATCCTTTTTGCAACGGTTCGATCTTGCAATTTTAATTTTGCCTCTTCTTCAATCCTGGCTTTCTCATTGCATTGCTGCAGAATCCCGTTTCTGCTCGTAGCTCGAACAACCGCCTTAACTGGTAGTGCTACTGCTCGACCCAAATCACTATTGGAAAAATTGTCTGAATCGGCAACTTTAGTACTACAACTTAGTTTTGATTTTTTATTGGCAGAGCGCAATGCAACGTCATCTTGTTTTACTGATTTTGATCTTAAATCTTGAGTTTTCACGATCCTCTTCAATTTGCGAGTACTCTGATCATCAAACCTATCAAAGCTCTGCATTGTCAGAACTCCTGTTGCAAGATTTGAATTTTGTTCGGAAGGCATCAATTTCTTGCTGCAACAACTGATCACGTCTTTAGTGTATTTTCTTTTCCTACTATTCAAAAGGAAATGGGTAATGTGCATATTATTCTGCCTTCTCATAGCCATTGGCACTGACATAGAACTACTGCAGAATTTACTGAAGCAAACAAAAACAAGAGAAAGGCAATGGACAGAAGATGATATAATCTGTGAATCAAAACCCTAAACATATGCTACACAACTAAAGATGAAGAGATATATATAGATATTAGTTGTAGGCCTTTTTCCACTAACTTTAGGAGAACGTTTTAGGAAACCAAAACATAATAGGAAATGGTAATGGTTTTTTGTTACACGTGGGGAGCGGCTAAACATGAAGTTCTTGGGACTTAAGTTATGTACTTACTTTTGTTTCTTAATTTCTTTCGTTTCCTAATTTGTTTTTTTCCAGGTAATCGACTAACATATATCATTATAGTATAAATGTATAATTCTTTCTTCTTTGTAACAAAAGGATAATAATTACCAAAATAAATTATTTAGCCTAAATTTATTATAAGAACATAATTAAGTAAATAGAGACTAATTTGTTGGGGAAAAACACAACTTGTTGATTCTAGTCAATCGAAAATACATACTCTCGCCGGTACTTTTTACTTGTCAGTTGTCATGTTTGGCTTTTGCACTCCCCTTACGAAAATATTAATTGAAAAGATAATTTGATTACTTTTCTTCTCTTTTCTCTCTTGATGAAGCTCTCTCAAAACTCACTCTTATGTGCTTAAGTCTTTCAAAGACTTGGATCAATGAGCATAGAATAATTCTCCAAGGTTGTCCTATTTATAGATCATGAGTGGTGCTTTCTATTAAAGTCAAAACCCACTCAAAATAGGAATAAACCGAATTCAATTTCAAATAGGAATGGAAACCAAAAGAGAATAAGACCAGGCCATTGGGCCTTTGGCTGGACAACATGGGCATGAGCCCAACAAAATCCCCCTCCAGCCAAGGGGCCAAATGTGTCTTCAAGTAGAGGAACTATTGACAGGCTTCATGCCTGCCAATTTTCTGCAAAATTCATGTTTATCTGTAACCACCGCCTTTGTCAGCATATCTAGAGGATTTTCATTAGTGTGTATCTTCTCAACCTCAAATAATTTCTCTTCCACATCCATTCTTATCCAATGATACTTTCTATTTAAATGTTTGGTATTAGAATGAAAAGTGCAGTGCTTGGTGAGACATATAGCACTCTGATTATCACAAAATAAGATGTACCTTGGCTGCTCAAAGCCAAGATCATTAATAAACTCCTTCATCAATAATAGTTCTTTGGCACCTTCTGTGACAACAATATATTCGACTTCTGTGGTGGATAGAGCTATGCACTTCTGTAGTCTAGATTGCCAAGAAATAGCTCCCCCTGCAAAGGTGATCAAATAATCAGAAGTAGATCTTGAATTATAATATTGCCTCCTAAATCAGATTTGTCACGACCCAAAATCCACTAAGGGTCGTGATGGCGCCAGACCCGCTGTCAGGCAAGCCAACCAAAAGTACCTAATTAAATTCTCGTTTTAAATAGTTCCGAAACCACTTCCTTTATACGTTTGTACAATACATATAATTTTCTCTGAAGAAAATAATGAGACATTTTAACAACTTTTAATATTTCTGAATAAACCCATATACATCCCCAGAACCCGGTGTCACAAGTGCATTAGCAATTTCTAATAAGAATCGAATAAAGTACAAGAGCTATCCGAAAATACAATTGGACAAAAAATAAATAAAATCCTGAGAGAGACTATACTAGTTGCGGGTCGCCTCGAGGGAATACAGCTCACCTAGTCTCCGCGTCAACCATTCTGCTACGCCTACTAGGCCATCAGAGGTGCATATGCATGTGCAACAAAATGCACAGAAGTATAGTATGAGTACAAAAATCACGTGTACTCAATGAGTATACCGTCTAATCTCGAAGAAGTAGAGACGAGATGGTCGACTTTGACACATACTAGAGTTCCAATAATAATGGGTTATTAATGTTAAGAGTGACAAAATTTCAAGTAAGTCACAAACGGGTGGAAGTTCTCTTTTATATTAAAAGTCTCCGGATTCGTAATCTATTTGTTTTCAATTATGTCAAGTCGGGGAGAGCAAATATCAATGTCAATAAATCTCAAGGCAAGCAATACAAGCATGCACAAATCATGCCGAGGCGTACGGCCTGGTCCAACGAAAAATAAACTGTGCACTGTCGAGGGTCGAGCGGCGCGAACCATAGATGCATCTATTATCCCGCTCGCGAACTATGCATGCAACGCGGTCAACATAAAATAAACAACCACCCTGCTCGCGAATCATACATGCGACGCAGGTACACATAGAAATACATGCTCCGATAGCCAATTAAAAATTTATCGGGAAACATTTATCCAAATAAAAGCCACTTCTCTTTTAACAATTCAAGAAAAAGAAGTTTAATCCTTCTTGAGACTCATTTACTAATTCGGTGTGATTTAAGCAATTCGAGCTGTCAATAGGTTTACAATTAATCCAAGTATAGCATGTTTTTGGGTCCTAGAATACCCGGACAATAGCATAATAGTAGCTAGGAACGGACCCTCGTCACCTCGTGCGTACGTAGCCCTCCAAAAAAGAAGCACATATCCAATTAACTCACCTACGGGAACAAATATATGATTTTCTCACGAACTCAAATATATGATTTTCTCCTAATTCCATACGCAAACTCGTGGTCAAAATCCAAGAATACTAATTTTCTAGGTTATCCCTCAAACCCTAAGTTTTCTACAATTTCCATGTCTAAATCCATATATAAACCTTGAATTTAACTAAAAACTAGCATAAATTACTTACCTCATGATGAATGACAGAACCCCCTCTTCAAAAGCTCCAAAAATCGCCCAAGCCAAGAGAAAAAAGGGGTGAAATGAACTCAAATCCCGATTTTTAAACATTCTGCCTAGCCCAGGTTCGCCCTTCTTCGCGTTCGCGGCTTGTCGCTCGCGTTCGCGAAGTCCAGTTACCCAGCCCCTTCGCGTTCGCATACAAGGCATTGCGCTCGCGTAGGCCAATAACCTCAGACCCACTTTTTCCTTCTACGCATTCGTGATTACCTCCTTATGTTCGCGTAGTGGCTCTGCCTACCCCTTCGCGTTCGCGACTTCCTCTTCGCATTCGCAAAGGCCAAATCTAGCAGCCCCCCACTTTCCTCTTCGTGTTCGCGAGACTCCTTTCGCGTTCGCGAGACTCCTTTCGCGTTCGCGAAGAAAGAAACCAGATACCAGCAACCAGCAGCAGCTTTTTACCCAAATTCGACCTGTTAACCACCCGGAATCAACCCGAGGCCCCTGGGACCCCAACCAATCATACCAAGAAGTCCCAAAACATGTTACGGACTTTCTCGAGGCCTCAAACAACACTTAAATAATCATTCGACCTCCAATCCAAGCTTTATGAACTTTAGAATTTCAAACTTCTACTTTCGATGCTTAAACCTATCAAATCACGTTCGATTGACTTCAAATTTTGCAGACAAGTCATATTCGACATTACGGACACACTCTAACTTCCGGAATCGGATTCCAACCCCGATATCAAAAGGTCCACTTCCGGTCAAACTTCTCAAAAACCTTCAAATTTCTATCTTTAGCCAAATGACTTCAAAATGACCTACGGACCTACGAATTCACTTCCGATCGCGCTCCCAACCCCAGAATCACCATACGAAGCTACTCCCAAACTCGGAATCCCAAACGGATATCGATAACATTGAAATGCACTTCAAGCCAAACTTATGAAATTTCTTCCAAAATGCTAACTTCCACAATAGGCGCCAAAATGCTCCCGGGTTATCCAAAATCCAAACCGGGCATACGACCAAGTTCGAAATTACCATACGAACATGTTGGAACCTTCAGATCCCGATTCCAAGATTGTTTAATCAAAAATCCAATCCTAGTTAATTATTTCAACTTTAAGCTTCCGAAATGAGAATTCTCTTTCCAAATCAACTCTGAACTTCCTGAAATTCAATTCCGACCACGCGTACAAGTCTTAATACCTGAAATGAAGCTGCTCATGGCCTCAGACTGTTGTACGGCGCACTAAAGCTCAAAACGAACGGTCGGGTCGTTACATTCTCTCTCACTTAAACATACGTTCATCCTCGAACATGCTGAGAACTATGCTGAAGTAGTCTGAAATCACTGTTTAACACCTCATGCACCTTCTCGTGCTACCACAACTCAGTTGAGCACATTAGCTCGATCAATTCTGAAGATATTTCTTTTTATTCGAGCAAATAAGCCTTAGAGCCCAATTCCAACATCGAGAATTCTCTGCCAGGATTGTTCCAACATATGCTCACCATATCAATAACTACACGCAGCATCGAAACATGACTACATACCTTAGCTGAATTCACAACTTGCACCACTTTACTCATAGGGCCACAATAACATTCTCTGATCAAATTAATTGAAATTCCACGAATCTGATGCTCTTATTGCACCTCATGCCCTACATAGGTCATGCTCTAGTTCGTACAATACTGCCACGACGGAAGAGATGTGCAGAAATTCATAACCAAATACCGAATCAACAAATCTTTAGGTTTATACTCCTGATAAGAATCATCACCAAATCCTGAACCAAATAATGGTTTTAGCTCCTTAATATACTTCATATAATCATATTGCACGGATCCTAAATCTAATAATCTCATCTCACCCAGTACGAACTGCTTAGGCAATAAGCCACCCTAAACATAATCAAAAGTCTCATATGATGCCACAATGTTCCAATAGGCTACAAATTCAAACACGATATAAGAAAAACAAACTCTAAAATGGAATTCCAATTACCCCGATCACGAATCATACATGCGACGCGGACACATATTAAACATACACCCCACTCGCGAATCATACATGCGACGCGGGCTCACAGCTAATATGAGCTTTCCTCCAAAAAAGAAAATAGGAAACGAAACACATAGAAACAGATATAGGGAACTGTGCTCAACAACACACTGTTACGATGTGCAACCCAATACAAACAATATACCCATGGTGGCGTGCCACCCGATCCACACATAGAACTCACATAAGGAGATATAGATCGAGCTAAATTTCTCACTACAACAAGATACCAAATATCGGCCACAAGCACGCTAGGTGCATAATTCCGTCCCTAGGGAGACATAGTGCCATAAGCTACAAACTCAAGCACAACTAAGGTGTGATATACAATCAAAATCTCAAGATCCATTTTGCTCATATAACATCATTTCTACGCGGAACTTTATCACATAAGCAATTTCCCAAGCCGTCTCACAACTCACACGGTGCAATGTATCATTACATGAAATATCTGACAACGAAATAACACCCTGACTACTCCTCCATAAGGAGCGCATTACTGAAATGAACCCGTTCGGCCTGATATAGAGCCCATAGTCACATTTGAACCCATCCATAGACCTCAAGCTGATTCTGATCGCACCGAACTAGGCTAATAACCTTTCAAAGGTACATAAATACTCCCCTTTCTCTCATAAAACATAAGAACAACCATCATAACCGAAGTAATCATCCACAGTCCGCAACCCAATAAACCGAGTGCCCTCCAGGCATAAATTCTCAAATTAACAATATTATCATGATCTCCATACTTGGTTCATCCTCCAATCAATCAGTGACTACATGTCATGCTTGTACAATCTCCCCATGGAACAAGCCCCCATGACCTTTCGTAACTGATAACAAGTCTGTATATCCATATCACTGACCGTAATAATGCTGAAAAGCGATCAAGAATCCATAACCATGATGCAAAGCCTCCTTCACCAATACCGATCTCAAGTGACACTGAAAACAATACCAACTTAATTTAAACATCAAAACTACTTTCCTGCTCATCCGAGCTCGTGACATTCTCGTCAACACCGAACTGTAACCTTGATCCTCACTTCAAATTACATACCACTCACTGCACCCAACACGCCAATATACGATAGACGTGATTCCAATCATAACTCCGGGACCACCAATAGATTAACACTTCATCGTATAAAAACTTTCCACTTAACTCACTCCAGGAGAACCATTGAGACACATAGGTGAATTCTCATAATCATAGAATATGCAAATCTCTAATTAGTGGTCTAAGCCACCATAGCCCTTCCGGGATCCGCCTACACAGAACATGCCACAACAGTAGGATACTTCTAAATAATATTGATTACTGCGGCCGACAAGCCTCACACGCACTAACACAACTCACTTGCATAATTGATCATGTTGAAGGAACTAATCACTACCACCAATATGCCATTTCAACTAAGGCTAACCAATCTATCTTTGATTACATCAAAAAGAATAACTCCATTCAACACATAACACACTCCACCTGCACTCATCCCGAGTGACCGTGAATCACGGGACTGTGCTATCTCCAATCCCACGAACCATTTCATACCTCCCAACTGATACCCCGCAGGTCGAAACATCATAGAACATTCTGGGCACCTTCTCATAAGCTGCTACAAGTTCGATTCTTAATTGCACCTATAAGCTCAAAATCATTAGGAACCACACCTTACCCTTTTGAATCCACTAGGACCGTTGTTGAGAGCCACCCGCTCTAAGTTGGCCCGAATATAATCAACTCCATGATTCTTCTAGCACAAACATACCCTCTCGACGGAGCACCCGATAGAATCACTTCCCTTGAAACCCACGTTTATACAAGGCATAAATCCTGAACCTTTCCCCAAGTTTGGACATGAGCCAATAAGGCCAACCATAGTACACCTTTAACAATTCCTTTGCTCAATTTACCACTTATGTTCTTTTCTGTAGATGAAGTAACCCATCAATATGCTAATAATCAGAAACCCCCCAAGTAATCAACCAGGACATCCCTAATCACAGGTGGTGGGACTATCCCACTTAGCCTGAAGCCATTATAACACAAATTCTGGAATTCACCGGGACCCCTCATCTCTTGTTGAGATAACCTTGCGCAATCAACCGCCAAAATTCTCTGAATCTTTCTGTAAAATCCTCTTGTTATATTCTGAATCATCAACCATATTCACACAACCAATCTCCTTGATGTATATCCAATAGAATGTTTTGTAGAAGCTTTGCCAACCATGCGAACCCCGTCCTGCTCCCTGGAGATATTCCTCCTGCGGAATCTACGTGCCGATGGCTTCCAACGCTGCTACACGGGGTGCAATCGCCATGCCATTAATGACCCATCCCGAGTCCAGGATCACACCCTTGCTGCACGAGTCCATTCACCCCTCGTGGACGTCAATTAAGTGCACGACAACATCCTTCCAACTCAAAGTTAGGTTGTATCCTCCTTCATTTCAAGCAGGTCCTTTTTGTTATATCAAATATCCTGCCGCACAATATCCCATACTTCAAATTAATCCGTAGGCCGAAATCGCCAATCACTAAAATTTCCCCAAATCACTCCAAACTCTCCCACTTTGGCGAAACTCACCCCTTTAGTCGACTATTCAACCTTGCTTCTTATACCTGGCCTTCTAGAAATTTTAACTACCGCCTAACACTCCCTATATATCCCTCCTTATCCTTTGTCGCTCAGTTATTGCCTTAAATAGAACCTATCTTCGTGGCACTTGAACCCATAATTGCTGCTAACTTTAAACCTTTCCGAAGATCATCTTCCTCGAACCGTTGAAATTAGGAACACTGATTCAATCCTGCACTACCGCACCCCGCGATATCTGACAGCCGCCTCTTCAATACTATTTCACAATATTTACCCCAATGGCGAATTATAGAGGATCATAACACCGGCGAACTTAGTATATTCAATTAGGACAAAGACACCTCATCATAGAAGAAAACTCCACCACACTCGCAAATACCAAGTCTCATTACTCCACCACCCCATATCTGACTATTCTCAGTCCAATTGCCTTTCCCCTGCCGGGAATGAAATACCGAATTTCTAGGTCATGCACTGAGTAAACTTCCCTTCAAATCATTCACTGCACCGATATATAGGCAAGCACCCTACCATCATATCAATAGTGTGGAACAATCGCTCCTAAGCATCATGCATCCTATGCCTAGCCTCGGAGCTCTCAGAAGTACCGCTACTAAGATGAAACAACAGAATACCCTTCCACAAGGCGATAGCTCAAACAACCCTCCCACCCCCCACCCCGCAGGGAGAAACACCCCACACCATATTCGTAGTACCATTATAATCATTCAATTCTTGATTTATAACCAGCGGTTTGCGTTGTGTAAGATTGAGTAGGAAGGAAACAAGGGTAGAAGCCCTAAGGAATCAAATCGCACGATGAGGAATCAAGAAGGGAAGTACTCCTAACAGTCCTGCAAGCTCACGAGGATAAGTACATACGTCTCTGTACCAATCCGCGAGACTCTACTAGACTTGCTCATGACTCGTGAGATCCTAGGAACCTAGTGCTCTGATACCATGTTATAACGACCCAAAATCCACTAAGGGTCGTGATGGCGCCGGACCCGCTGTCAGGTATGCCAACCAAAAGTACCTAATTAAATTCTCGTTTTAAATATTTCTAAAACCAACTCTTTTATACATTTATACAATACATAATAATTTTCTTTGAAGAAAATAATGAGACATTTTAACAACTTTTAATATTTTTGAATAAACCGATAAACATCCCCAGAACCCGGTGTCACAAGTGCATGAGCAATTTCTAAGAAGAACCGAATAAAGTACAACAACTGTCTGGAAATACAATTGGACAAAAAATAAATAAAATCATGAGAGAGACTATACTAGCTGCGGGTCACCTCGAGGAAATACAGCTCACCTAGCCTCCGTGTCAACCATGCTACTGCGCCCACTAGGCCATTAGAGGTGCATATGCTTGTGCAACAAAAATGCACAGAAGTGTAGTATGAGTACGAAAACCACGTGTACTCAATGAGTATCCCGTCTAATCTCGAAGAAATAGAGACGAGATGGTCGACTTTGACACATACTAGAGGTCCAATAATAAAGGGTTATTAATGCGAGTAATCAGGGATTTATTAAGAGTGACAAAATTTCAAGTAAGTCACGAACGGGTGGAAGTTCTCTTTTATATCAAAAGTCTCCCGATTCATAATCCATTTGTTTTCAATTATGTCAAGTCGGGGAGAGCAAATATCAATGTCAATAAATATCAAGGCAAGCAATTCAAACATGCATAAATCATGCTGAGGTGTACGGGCCGGTCCAACGGAAAATAAACTGCGCACAGCCGAGGGTCGGACGGCGCGAACCATATGTGCATCTATTACCTCGCTCATGAACTATCCAGGCGACGCGGTCAACATAAAATAAACAATCACCCTGCTCGCGAATCATAAATGCGACGCAGGTACACATAGAAATACATGCTCAGATAGCTAATTAAGAATTTATCGGGGAACATTTATCCAAATAAAATCCACTTATCTTTTAACAATTCAAGAAAAAGAAGTTTAATCCTTTTTGAAACGTATTTACTAATTCGGTGTGATTTAATTAATTCGACCTATCAATAGGTTTACAATTAATCCAAGAATAGCATGTTTTTGGGTCCTAGACTACCCGTACAATAGCATAATAGTAGCTACGCACGGACTCTCGTCACCTCGTGTGTACGTAGCCCCCACAAATAGAATCACACAGCCAATTAACTCACCTATGGGAACAATTCCCTCTTACAAGGTTAGAAAGGAGACTCACCTCGCTTTGAAAATCCATAATCGGCATTCCACGCCCTTCCGAAGACTCAAATTGATGTACTTCGCTCCAAAAATAGCCAATGATTATGCAAATCAATTAATATACGATAAACATCTCATATTAATTCAATTTATAACAATTCCTAACCCCGATTAGAAATTTGATGAAAACGCTCTCGGGCCCACGTGCTCGGATTACCAAAATTTTCAAAGAATAAGTTTACCTATGAACTCATGAGCTCAAATATATGATTTTCTCCTAATACCATACCCAAAATCGTGGTCAAAATTGAAGAATACTAATTTTCTAGGTTTTCCCTCAAACCCCAAGTTTTCTACAATTTTCATGTCTAAATCCAAATATAAACCTTGTATTTAACTCAAAACTAGCATAAATTACTTAGCTCATGATGAATGACGGAACCCCCTCTTCAAAAGCTCCAAAAATCGCCCAAGCCAAGAGAAAAATGGGTGAAATGAACTCAAATTTCGATTTTTAAACATTCTGCACAGCCCAGGTTCGCCCTTCTTCGCGTTCGCGGCATGTCGCTCGCGTTCGGGAAGGCCAGTTACCCAGCACCTTCGCGTTCGCATACAAGGCCTCGCGTTCGCGTAGGCCAATGACCTCGGCCCAGCGTTTCCTTCTACACGTTTGCGATCTCCTCCTCGCGTTCGCGTAGTAGCTCAGCCCACCCCTTCGCGTTCGCGACTTTCTTATTCATGTTCGCGAAGGCCAAATCCAGCAGCCTCCCACTTTCCTCTTTTCTTTCACGAGACTCCATTCGCGTTCGCGAAGAAGGAAACCAGATACCATCAACCAGCAGCAGCTTTTGACCCAAATTCGACCCGTTAACCGCCCGGAATCCACCCGAAGCCCCTGGGACCCCAACCAATCATACCAACTAGTCCTTAAAAACATGATGGACTTGCTCGAATCCTCTAACCACATCAAACAACCATAAAATCATAAATTGACCTCCAATCCAAGCTTTATGAACATTGGAATTTCAAACTTCTACTTTCGATAGTTAAACCTATCAAATCACGTCCGATTGACCTCAAATTTTGCAGACAAGTCATATTCGACATTACAGACCCACTCTAACTTCCGGAATCAAATTCTGACCCCGATATCAAAAAAGTCCACTTCCGGTCAAACTTCTCAAGAACATTCTAATTTCTCCTATCTTTTTGCCAAATGACTTCAAAATGACCTACGGACCTCCGAATTCACTTCCGATCGTGCTCCCAACCCCAGAATCACAATACAGATCTACTCCTAGACTCAAAATTACAAACAGACAACGATAACACTGAAATACACTTCAAGCCAAACTTATGAAAATTCTTCCAAAATGCTAACTTCCACAATATGCGCCAAAAAGCTCTCGAGTTATCCAAAACCCAAACCGGGTATATGCCCAAATTCGAAATCATCATACAAACCTGCTGGAAGCTTCAGATCCCGATTCTGAGTTCGTTTTCTCAAAAATCCAATCCTAGTTAATTCTTTCAATTTTAAGCTTCCGAAATGAGAATTCTCTTTCCAAATCAACTCCGAACTTCCCAAAATTCAATTCCGACCACACGTACAAGTCATAATACCTGAAATGAAGCTGCTCCTGGCCTCAGACTGTTGTACGACGTGCTAGAGCTCAAAACGACCGGTCAGGTCATTACAAGAGTCTATGTAACAAATAAGTTCAGGCTTGCTATTTCCAAAGCACAGCTTCAAATCTGCAGTACCTTTCAAATACCTTAATATCCATTTTACTGCATCCCAATGTTCTTTTCCAGAATTGGAAAAGAATCGACTAACAGTACCAACAACATATGCAATATTTGGTCTAGTGCAAACCATAGTATACATCAAGCTACCAACGGCAGAAGAGTAAGGAATACGAGACATCTCCTTTTTCTTTTCATCAGTAGATGGACTCTGACAAATACTCAATTTGAAGTGTTTGGCAAGAGGAGTACTAACCACTTTTTGCATTTGTCATGTTGAACCTTTTGAGTACCTTCTCAATGTATTGCTTTTGGGACATAAATATCCGTTTTCTGTCTCTAGCTTTTCCCACAATGATCTCGCATGTATCTCGTTCATAATATGGTTGCGAACATTATCTTTAACCCATTGCCTTATATATCCACATACTTGTTGGTGCTCGAAATACCAATCTTCATCGGATATACTCTCGGGTTTATGAGCTAAAAAAATGGGTAGATGGATCTTCTTCACGAACAACAAGTCTTTCATCTTGCTTCTCCAAATATTATATTTTCTCACATTTAAACATACTATGTTGATCATATTCACCTCCATTCTGTAACAACCCGGATAATTAACCAAGGCTCTGATACCGTTGTTGTGTTGAGGAAGAGGCAAACCCAAAAATAAAGAAGATAAAGAACACCAAATTTTAACGTGGAAAACCCTTCAAATCGAAGGTAAAAACCACTGGATCACAAATATCCAAAAAGCTCCACTATAACAATAAGAGAGTTATAAAATTTCTCCAAATTGACTACACAACAAGGACCAAACACGGAGTAACAATAGCAACAAGAGCAACAACTAATCAATTGAAGAAAGAGTATAATCCAAAAAAACGAAGCTGGCTGGTCGAGGCTCCAAATCACATGCTACGGGCCTTCAAATCCGATCTCCAATATAGAAATCCAAGACCAAGATTTACGAATACTCAGTCAAAATTTCAGCCCGATCCAATAGTTAACGAATCGGAAAACGTGATTTGAAGATGGCTGGTCGGAATAAAAATCTGCAGCAAAACAAATACTTTCCTTCTCTCTTCTCTCTTGATAAAAGCTCTCTCAAAACTCACTCTTATGTGCTTAAGTCTTTCAAAGACTTGTATCAATGAGCATAGAATAATTCTCCAAGGTTGTCCTATTTATAGATCATGAGTGATGCTTTCTATTAAAGCCAAAACCCACTCAAAATAGGAATAAACCGAATCAAATTCTAAATAGGAATAGAAACCAAAAGAGAATAGGATTAGGCTGTTGGGCCTTTGGCTGAACAATATGGGCATGAGCCCAACAAGTTGCGGGACTTAAGTTATGTACTTACTTTTGTTTCTTAATTTCTTTCGTTTCCTAATAGTATAAATGTATAATTCTTTCTTCTTTGTAACAAAAGGATAATAATTACCAAAATAAATTATTTAGCCTAAATTTATTATAAGAACATCATTAAGTAAATAGAGACTAATTTGTTGGGGAAAAAAACAACTTGTTGATTCTAGTCAATCGGAAATACATACTCTCTCCGGTCCTTTTTACTTGTTAGTTTTGCTTTTGCACTTCCCTTACGAAAATATTAATTGAAAAGATAATTTGATTAAATCGTACTTGTTTATTCTTTGATCTCACTTTATTAAGTATTATTCTTACTTTCACTGTGTTAATCCCTCTCCACATTTTATTAAAGTAAGGGTAAAGGTTAAAGATTTTGATTAGGTTTAATGGTACATCCCAACGAGGGACGTTCATTCTTAATTTTCTAAAATGACGTGTACTTTGGATTAATTTATAAATTTTATATTAAAAGTACGAATGCCCTTGGAGGTCCTATTAATAACCACATCAATCTTTGTTCATAGAATGAGTTTATAATTAATATTTCTAACTAATGAGTAAAGATTAGTCCAAAATTCTAAGCAACATTAAAGCTCTTGCCATTTTATACGTGATAACAAGAATAATAATGGAAATCTAAAGTTCTAATTGGCAGAAACCATCTATATATAAATATGTTTTCTGTAACTAAAAATAAATATAACAAAATAAAAAATCGTAAAAGAGTTAGAAAAATAAATAAGCAAACTATTTATACGGAGAATATGGAGAATTAAATATATATTTTTGAAGAAAAATTAACTTGCTATTAAAAAGTCCCAATTTGAATTAGAATTGACTATACGTACACATGAATTAAGATCCAACAGTCGTGAGAATTGATGGAAAAAATAAATGTCATAGGCCTCGTCTCACAGTTGGCTTAATCACACTAATCCCCTTTGTGGTTTACCATATTACGCTTATTTTCCTTATTCTGATTTTTTTAATAAAAATTCTCTTAACCTATTTTTTTATTAATATAAATTAAATAAATTTGAGAAATCTACCCTTTTGTGTATTAAGCTCTTGCAAGTAATTACTTCTATTCAAATAACAATTTTCGAGAGTGGACGCCGATTTTGGGGTGTGAATCTAACCTCCAATCTATTGCTCGCTTTGTTAGAACCAAATGATTCTCCATCAAGTTAGGTAGCTACGCAGGGCAGATTTAGGGGACGGAAGGAGATTTACTCGAATCCCCTCTATAAGACAAAATTTGATTTGTACCTTTATGTTTTATATTTTGAATTTTCTTGACACAACCTAAAAGCTTAGCTTAGTAATTAAGTGGGTTCAAAATCTTTGTAAGGTTGTTGGTTGAATTCCCACGAGGGATTTGCAGTCGTACCCTATTTTTATGCCATATTTTAACCTATATCCTATTTTTAAAAACTATTAATTTGGTAACCAACTAACAAAAAATCGGTATTAATATGACCATTATACCCCTTCCAAAACATATAAAAGATGCATCAACCATACCCAGATTCAAATTCCAGAGCCGTATCTCCTCTATCACTCCGTCTCTCCTAAGATCGCCTATCGCAAACTAGATTTGAATCAGATTCAAATTCAAAATTACAAAATACATTGTAAGTATTCAAATTCATCTAATTTTGATTGATTGAATTTGTTTCACGAACTTCACTGATATGCTGAATATGCATTCTAAATATGTTTGACGTTCACTTCTAACATTCTAATCTGACAAATATGCTGAAATTGTTGGTTTATTTGCTAAACAAGCCGAAGTTATTTAGTTCATATCTAAAAACTTCATTAAAACAAGTTATATGAGTGTTATCATTGTTTATTTGCTAAACAAGCTGAAGTTATTTAGTTCATATTTAAAAAATTCAACAAATCGAGCTGAAGTTTTCCTCCTACACTGGTTAAATATTAAACATAAATTAAAATTTTATATTACAAAAAGTCTTAAACATTAGTTGCTGAAGATTTTTAGGTAATATGTAAAAACTTCAGCAATATGAGCTGATGAAATTTTTCTCCTACACTAGGTAAAAAAAACATAAATTAAAGATTCAGCATATGTGCTGAATTTTTTTAGTTAATATTTAAAAACTTCAACATATGTGCTGAAGTTTTTTAGTTAATATCCAAAAAAACTTCAGCAGCCAGAGCTGAAGTTTTTCAGTTAATATTTAAGACTTAAGCAAGAAAATACTAATTAACATAAACTTAACATTAGAAAAAACGCACAAAAAACTTGCGACAAAAACTTAACATTCATTAAACATTAAAATGATAAATTACATGAATAACAAAATAGAAGAAATAACTAAAAGAAAAACTAATCGTGTCACGACCCAAAATCCACTAAGGGTCGTGGTGGCGCCGGACACCTCTGTCAGGCAAGCCAACTAAATTATCAATTAATCCTCTTTTATTACTTTTGAAAATCCAAGATTTCTCCTTCCATTTTTCATAATTAAAAACAATCATTACTTCAATTCAAATTAAACAATAAATGATACAATTCCTTTGAAACCATCACAGAAATCCGGTGTCACAAGTGCATGAGCAACTATCGATATGAAAAATAAAATACAACATATGTCCAAAATACAGTGGACAGAGAATAAATAATAAGAAAATACTGGAGGGAACTACACTAGCTGCGTGTCATCTCGAACAATGCAGCTCACCTAGTCCCAGAGTCATCTATGCTGCTACGCCCAGTAGGCTGCTAGAGGTATATATACATGTGCAACAAAAATGCACAGAAGTGTAGTATGGGTACGTAATCAACGTGTACCCAGTGAGTATCCCGCCTAATCCCAAAGGGGTAGAGACGAGATGGTCAACTTTGACACTCTCTAATGGTCAAGTAATGATTCATCCTTAACATGTATATATTAAATAGTGGATTTATTTTATAAACATGATTCTAATCCAGATAGACGAAACAAGTAAACACGTAATTCTTTCATAGGAAAATTTTCCAGAATTTCTCTTTAAATATAATTCAAATATTTTTAAGCCACAAAAGGGCAATAATAACTTAATTAAGTTCAGGCAGCAACACAAACATGCGCAAATCACACCGAGGCGATGACCCGATCCAACAGAAATAAATGTTTACTTGCTGAGGGTAGACGGCGCGCCTATAGATGCATCTATTAATCTGTCGAGGCGTTCGGCCCGTTCCAAAAATAAACACGCACAAACAGACAATCAATCAAGAAGTCAACATGGAGAAATTA
>MU719007.1:25458-47034 GCA_026770625.1 Nicotiana glauca | reverse complement strand
GAGGATTTTCTACCATTTTCAACAAAATTCTCAGATTAAACACCAAAATTTGCGATAGATTTGAGTTATACAACCAAAATTGAGTTAAGAACACTTACCCCAATGTTTTCTTTGAAAATCTCTCGAAAAATCGCTTCACCCGAGCTCCCTTTGTTCAAAAATGTTAAAAATAGCCGAAACCATGAAATAAAGCTTTTGCCTAGATATTTACTCTTCGCGATCGCAGAAATTGCTCTGCGATAACGAAGAACAACTTTTCTTCGCCCAAAATTTGCTCTTCGCAATCGCGATGAACAATTCCAGCTCCTCCGGACTGCCTTCAGTATAATGGTCATAACTGTTTGCACACAACTCCGAATGACAAATGGTTTGATGTTATGGAAACTAGACACATAGGGCTATAATTGCATATATTGCTCATTTCCGGAATCCTTATATATTGCGAGATATAAGCTTCAAATTTATTCATGTGTATTAGAGATCCTTCTCGGACAGCCTATAGTGTAATATCCATAACTTTTTCTACAGATGTCCAAATTACTATTTCTTTAAATTCTTGGAAACTAGACTCGAAGGTCTACAACTTTTATTTTTAAATCACCTCAAAACTCCTTGTAGATAAAAAGATATGAGCTTCCGAAGTAGGATCAATGCAACAGAAATTTCCTTCTTCGCGATCGCGACGCAATGTACGCGATCGTGAAGCACTGGCAATTTTTTAGCATTTTACTCACCGCGATCGCATCCAATTCCCTGCGATCGCATAGAGCACTGCTGTAGCCAAAAACCAGCAGCTAAAAATAGCTTAGAAATGGTCCGGAACCACCCCGAAACTCATCCGAGGTCCCCCGGGACCTCAACCCAACATGCCAACCAATCCTAAGATATTATTCAAACTTGTTCCAATTATCAAAAAACCTCGACTAACACTAAAATCATCGAATTACATCAAATTCAAGCCTAAGTTCTTTTAAAACTTCAAAAACACGCATTCGATCAAAAACCCGACCAAACCACGTCCAAATAACCTGAAATTTTGCACGCACGTCCCAAATGACATGATGGTGCTACAGCAACTTCCGGAATCTCTTTCCGACCCTCGGATCAAAATTTCACCTGTCAACCGAAAATCGCCAAAATACTAACTTTTGGTATTTCTAGCCTAAATGAGTTACGGGCTTCCAAAATACATTCCGAACACGCTCCCAATCCCGAAATCACCTAACGGAGCTAACGGAACCATCGGATTTTCATTCCGAGGTCGTCTTCACATTGTTCCGATTACGGACCATTTTTCAACACTTAAGCTCTCATTTAGGGACTAAGTATCCACAACACTCCGAATCCAAACACCGAACGTTCCCACAAACCAAAATAGCATAAATAAACTTAGGGGAAGCAGTTAATAGGGGTTCGGGGCATAAATTCTGAAAACGACCGGCCGGGTCGTTACAATTATCCCGCTACAAGTTGTAGTAATAGAATATATTAAATTTTTCCTTTATTTATAGTCTCAATATAATCAACCGCTTTCGCGAATACCTTGAAAACTGAATATATTTCTTTGAGACTTACTACAACACAATACTTTATTGGTAATCAATTGTGTTTCTCCAAAATAGTGGTAATTGGCTCTTTCATAGCTCTCAATTAATTTTGTACTATCACATATTCATCAACACCCATATGGTGAATATCTCTTTGAAAGAGAACGTTATACCATTATGGTTATGGTCAAAATTAAATGTGCAAGTTCTGTTCTTGCATTATCATTGTCTTTTAATAATCACAATGCCAAAATATTTTTGGCGTATAGTAGGTACGTGACCAATGACCATTCATGCCATAATAATGACATTATTTTCTTATATCATCTCAAACCTCCTTCTAGAGGTGAGTGTGGTATATTCGCTACCAATAGCACGTTCATATTCTTTGAAGAATGAATATGTATTCGTAAATCAGATGTTGTCACATTCACATCATGAATGGACCATAATCATCTATATGTGCTTTATAAAATCTCATGTCAAATCGATGATAAATATTACTTTCATTTAGTGAAGGATTATTTTGAGAATCCTTATTATTCTCAATATCACAATGATGACGATTATAATTTCGTCTATTGCCACGTCCACATCCATTGATACCTTCATAGTAATAATTTTGTCTTCTTTCAGACTTATTACATACTGCTATCACATTCTCTAAAGGGAATGAGAATGGAGCAAATTCAATGGGACGAGTTTTCAATTCTTTGCCCACAATCATACATGAATTTAATCATGGCAAGGCATAGAAATTTTACCACTTTGGGTGGTTATAATTTCTTTCAAACTCCATTAGAGTTGCAAACAAAATTTTTCGTCTTTGCTTGTATTTAAAATCAAATTATAGAATGTCAAGAATTTGAAAGAGAAAAGTAAAATACTTACCTTAAATCCAGAATTTAATCATGAAGTAAGTTCATAGAACAATTGATAATGATTATGCTCAATCCCAAAGCTTCTACTCAATTGGTTAGAGTCTCGTGCTGATAACGTGTTATAAAATAATAAAAGAAGAAGAACAATATTGCAGAGAAAGAGAGAGAGAATTCTTCTTGAATTTTGGGATGATTTACAATGGGGTAAGACCCCTCTATTTATAGGGGAAAAATGACTTAGTCACAAAATAAAACTCTTTACAAAATAGACATTCACTCCAAATAGAATTTTATTCATAACAACCTACAAGTACGTGAAGTTCCATTTATTCGGGAAAAAATATATTTACTCCGATGTTTACGTAAACCTTTATCAGTTCACTATGATTGATTGATATGTATTTTAATTTAATTTATAACTCTTGAATTTAAAATTATTCAATTTAATATGAATATTAACTGCAAATAAATATGCATAATCACTAGAACCTCTAGCTAAGTTGTCTTCCCTCCTACTCCTATCTCTTTTGTGGGTTTGCTAGCTTGTGTGGTAACATGAATTTTTCTTTCATAAGGTAGTTTAACTTATATTGGGTACGTGATGGCCACAAGGTCAGCCATCTTCTCCATCGCACAAGTTTTATCCCTTCTCAACCAAGACAACTACCATTTCAGAAAACGATCACATGAACTCTTACAAACTCCAACTTAAAACGTATTTACTAAATACTTCCTGCGTTTCAATTTGGGTGATATATGTGATTTAACACAGAGCTTAAGAATGATTTTTTTAAAAAAGAACTTGTGGTTTAGAACCTGATATGACTGTAAAATCATATCATTCTATGGGGAAAAATTGAAAAACGACAGCTGGATGATCGTCGAATTAATACGTAGAAGTAAAGGCAAGTAAGATATGAGTTAAAAAATTGTTGGCAGAGGTTACGAACATATGACCGATGCTGAGTAGGTTTCGAAGGTGTTGGAACTGAGGATTATACTCATATTAAAGAAGAGCTTGATTTGGGGTATCTTATCTCCCCGAATTAAGCTATAAATAGAAGATATTATTTTCATAATAAGACACGAAAAAATAATTACACAAAAGGCTACAGATTTGATTAATTACTGTCGCAACCTAAAATCCAACTAGTCGTGATGGAACCTGACCCGACTCGCTAGGTAAGCTAATTTAACAATAATCCAATTCAAATGAGATTTACAGAGAGAAATGATGATAATATAACTCAACTTTTGTACAAAGAATTCCCAATGACGGGTAGTACAAGTTATGAGCCACTAAGACTTAGATTTTTACTAAACTAAATTGAAATAATTACAACATCTGTTTGAAATGTAAATGAATAGAATATGGATCTAATGCTACCAAGGACAAGTGATAGCCATAACTCGAATGCAGGTTTATCTTCAATGTCAGCCCTCGTCGAATACATCAGCATCAACACAAAGATCTTCACGCAAGGTGCAGAAGTGTATTATGAGTACAACCGAGCACATGTACTCAATAAGTATCCCAACTAACCTCAGCGAGATAAAAGAAGCAAGAACTATAGAAGATACTCACTAACACATGTGCAGTTTAATATTCCAACAAGTATAGAACATGTATATGATCAAATCAGGAACAATCTCAGGTAAAATCATTTTTGATGCCCACAATTCTTGGTTATAAAGTGTTATGCTCAGTCAACAATCTAGAAAATAAGTAGATATGCAAGCATATTAGGTACTCAGTCAAGGGATTTGCATGTAAAGATGAAATGCAATAACCAAATATCAGCACGTTGCAGTGCGCAACCCGGTCCAATAACGGTAATCAACTCTCCCAGAGCTCACATCAATATCAACCGCACGGACAACTTACGTGATGCACGGACAACTTCTATGTTGCACGGACAACTCACGTGCTATAGTATCATTATCTAGATCCATACAAATAACGCATGTACAACACAGACACCTCACATGTTATAATATCAATATCTAGATTCGCACGGGCAACTCATGTGATGCACAAAGAACTCACATGCTATAGTATCAATATCTGGATATGCACGGGAAACTCACGTGTTGCACAAACAACTCACGTTCTATAGTATTAATGTTTGGATTCTCATAAACAACTCATGTGCTTCACGAACAACTCACGGTGCTATATTATCAATATCTGGATCCGCACAGGAAACTCACATGTTGCACGTACAACTCATATGCTATAGTATTAATATCTGGATCGGCACGAATAACTCATGTACAAATATCACGACTCGCGCGGCTTGGTCATAGTCATAACAACACAATCCACCTGACATGATCACCAGAATAACATAATCTTCTCGACGTGGTCACATGCATCCAGTCCAATCATATCACACAAAAGCAAATATGCAAGAACACATGTATATGATGGATTAAAATATCATATTTCATGCTCTTGGACTAGTATCATTAGATGCTAAAGTATATGCATGTGTAATATGTTTTATCATAGCTTATATCGACAATTTATCATAGAAATAGCAATTACCAAGTTTTATTCGGGGATTTAGCCTATTTGTAACCTCAAACATGGCTCAAATAGTTCACAACAATGACACAAATATGAGATACGTTGTCTCTTAAAGCT
This sequence comes from Nicotiana glauca, assembly GCA_026770625.1. NCBI lineage: Eukaryota > Viridiplantae > Streptophyta > Magnoliopsida > Solanales > Solanaceae > Nicotiana > Nicotiana glauca. The sequence continues at coordinate 41,959 of MU719007.1, read as the reverse complement.
TAACAGTGAACTCTAGGTGTATCATATTCAAAGCACTACCCCGAGCATGAAAAAATACCCCGTGCTCGCACATGGTCTCAAGCCCCACATATATATGCACCCATAGAACATAGCTATCACAAATAATTCAGGTAACTAGTGTTTCAACTAAGTTTAGACAGTATTCTTACCTCAAACAAAGCCAAATCCAATATCGAGTAAGACAATCAATACTCTAAATATTCCATTCCGCGCGCATCAACCTCTGAACGACTCAAAACTAGCCAAAAGTAACCCTAAATATATCAAATAACGCCTAAAGAAACAATTCCAAATGATAAAGGTTGAATTTCTAATCAAAATCCCCAAGTCAACTAAAAAGTCAAACCCGAGCGCACACCTTAGAACCTGAAAAAACTTACAAAATCCGACAACCCATTCAATTACGAGTTCAACCATACTAATTTCACTCAATTCTGACTCCGAATCGACGTTCAAAACTCGAAAATTCATTTTATGATATTATAGACAATTCCTCCAATTTCTCTTTCAGAATCAATAATCATGCACCAAAAACGAAGATTAATTCATGAAATATAATTACAACCGACTTAAGAATGCTTACCCCAATTCGTGTGGTGAAATTCCTCTCCAAAGTCGCCCAAACCGAGCTCTAAAATCCCAAAATGTAAAATAAACAACCTAAACCTCGAAATATAGTTTTGCCCAAGCGTGTTCGCTTCTACGAATAATTTAGCAGCTTCTGCGACCTGAAGCCTGCTTCTACAAAATCAACTAGAGAAATGGCTCTTCGCACCTGCAGAACAACATCCACTCCTGTAATATCGCAAGTGCGATATTAATAGCGCATCTGCACAAACGTCCACTCCCGCACATCACCCATCGCTTCTGCGATAATGCATATGCGGCCCAAAACTTTTCCAAACATAGACCGTTTCCACTCCTGTGACCACTCTGTCACTTTTGCGGCTCCGGACCTGCACCTATATCTTTACATGTGTGGTCACACCAGAATCCCTGTGAAACCAGCCTTAACAAATAGTTCCCAAATGATCTGAATCCCTGTCAAACCAGCCTTAACAAATAGTTCCCAAATGATCTGAATCCTATCTGAAATGAACCCGAGCCCCTTGGGACCCTGTCCGAATATACCAACAAGTCCCATAACCTAAAATGGACTTACTAGAGGTCTCAAATAACACATACAACATCCAAATGATGAATCGAACCTCAATTCAAACTTAAATGAACTTTGAATTTTTAAATTCCAAAACTCGAGCCGAAACATATCAATTCAACCCGGAATGAGCTCAAATTTTGTACACAAGTCCCAAATGACATAACGAAGCTATTGCAATTCCCGATCAAACTTATGAATATTCCAAACCTTCAAATTTCCAACTTTCGCCAATTAGTGCCAAAAACTTTTAGAATTATCCAAATGCAAATCCGGGCACACGTCTGAGTCCAAAATCACATCCGGACATAACAGAACTATCGAAACTCCGAACCGAGATCAAATACTAAAAAGTCAAACTTGGTCAACTCTTCTGACGTTAAGCTTCAAACATGGAATTCATTCTTCTATACTAATTCTGAAACACCTGAAAACCAAAGCTGACGATACACACAAGTTATAATACATCATACGAAGCAAATCGAGACTCCAAATAGATGGACGAAATGCTAGTGCTCAAAATGACCGACCCGGTCATTACATTATCCCCCACTTAAACATATGTTCGTCCTCGAACGTGCCAAGAGTCATTCACAAGCTATCAAATCGCTGCGTAGCCTTCCCATGCATATACCCTGGGGTGATCCCACGCCACCCTATTCCATATAGGTCCAACAACGCAACATAGATGAAGATCATTACTCCAACCTTAGTCCGTAAACCAATGAATCCAATTTCCAACATCGAGAATTTCCTACAAGACACGAATCTCATATTTATATACGGTATAAGTCTGGACAGTCTATATCGGGCCATAATCATAGCCCAAGATCTAATCATATGATATACCATATAACTCAAATACTCATAGCAATAGCTTCCTGATTATAGTAACTGCTCAAAACAAACCCGATTCCAGTAATCGATGATGAAAGAAACACGTAAAAACTCATAAAAGCGCATCAGTTCAACAAGTCATGGAGCTCCCTCTCCTTCGACAAGGAATATAACCAATTTCTAAGCCGATCAATGACATTATCCTTCCAAATATACTGTAATCAAATCCAATAGCACCCATTCTAGATCCGAGGACCTCATCTTATCAAATAAAACTACCCTACTGACATGCCATACAAATACAACCTTAAGCCACAAACTGTGCAATCTGTGCACCAATATGCAACAATTCAAGTGTACTCAAACATGGAAAATGACTAAAATAAGAGAATCATCCCGCAAGCTCATCAAGTACCACCACAACGCAATTCTAAGAACCCATCACAAACCGTAGAACCAAAACACACAAATCTGATACAAAGGATCAAATCCCAACATAATTTTGATGCACTGTGCAAACCTATCCAAACACTAGCCCATATGAAATACCTCAAACCGCAATGCTAACAATCAACAATCACACGCAATTCGACACCAAGCACATAAAGTGCATGACAATAACCATGGAGAAGCAATAAAACAATATACCACAGTCCGAAAAAACATAACCAAGGGGCAATCAACCATTCAACACCCCAATAACCATCTAGCTCGTATTCCGCTGCAAGGCCCAAATAGAACCGCATCATATATGCACATAACCAATAAATCAAACCCCTCATAGTATAGAAGAGTAACTCATAGAACATATTCGAACACTAACAGACTTAACTATAACTAAATGCCACATCTCTCAGCACAAACAGTTCTTAATCGTCAAATCCAACCTAGTGTAGAATACACATCCTCATTGGGCCTACCAATGGGCCCCCAAATTAACTCCGGTCATCCCCAAATGGATAAATAGCCCTCCTAATGTCCACAATGATCTAACCATAATACATACCACCATCTAGCTAGATTTGGCCACATCTTCATAGCCTACAACCCCGAGACAATCTGCTTCTGAGAACTCCCACTCTTCAAATCCATAGAACACATGAATCATCGTAGTTTACTTGAATGACTAACACATCTCTCACACATATTCATCCCCACGAGAAATAATTCTATAATTCCTCCATACCACAAAGCAAAATCTGAACATCAGCAATCGATCAACCAGGCGAGTACTGCAATACCAATGAAGCATACACAAGTCAAAGCACAATGCGCCTTCTGAAATGCGCACCCTTATCCAGCATTACCAAGTAGTTATAACATTTATCGAAACATCAGAAATCGTCTACACTGTCTAAGAATTCATGACCTTCCCTTCAAAATTGAATTGTGACCTTGCTCATGCAAATCTCAATCACACACAACACACCACATCTATCATGTCATCATATGAAAAGTACGAGAATCTCATAATCAACTCTGAGTCACAAGCAAACTACATACTCAATTAGCCAGGAACCTTTCACATAATCCCATCTAGTGGAAAATCACAATACTCAACATGATCCTCACGCCGGTAGGAAATATCAATTTCAAACCGTGGTAGAAATCATCGAGATCACTTTAAAATCCATTTGCACATAACCAAGCTATCAGAACTGGATCCCTCTAACTCAACCAAGACACACAGTCACCAAATCCAAGAGTATTGCCACAAAACACTCGTAAAGACTCACCTCATCATAAGAACCAAAAGAATCGAGTATACCATTACTATACTGATCTTATCTTCTACTAAGTTGTCCTATTTCCTCCGAGTTTATTCTGAATTGCCTTTAAGTTGATGCTTCTCCTCTCCATAATACCATGATCATCAATAAAAACTCACCATACGAGACCCTAACATAAAACCACACTTCCCTAAGGCCCATAAGCCATTGTATTTCCTCTTAAGTGCCCCAAAAGTTCCACAACCGAGAAATCCACTCAGAAATGACCTTCTACGAATCTTAAATCATTTTTTCACCTTCCTGATACTAAATGTATAATCCATAATGATATAGAAATTTTGTGAGTCTCGACACCATCCAATGTAAATCGCATATTCTAGCCATACACAGATCAAAAAAATTCTCAATTGCTACTTATAAATCTTGAATCCTTGAGAACCTTCTTGAAAGTCATCCACTCTAGTCAAATATCAATTGCAATGCAAAAATGGGTCGTACGACATGTGCCCTATTAGCACGAAAACACCCAAAAAAAGTAACTTCTCCTTAAAACAACCAAGAAAATTCCTATCGCATGCACACTACGTCCTTTCAAATAACAACTCAATCATTCCATGATTCCAATATACCTGTAAAGTGTAATATACCATGCATACAGAAATTTCCTTGCTTAAGCCATCCTCAAAACTAGCCTCTGCAAGTCATAACGAATCCACAAGTATGCCTCGGACCAAAACTAATACAACACGTAACCATATAATCAAATCGTCGATAGCAAACTCCCCCACTTTGCTCAAAGCCATGGATCAAAACGCTCGATAACTCACAATGCCCATACCTTGTTACTGCCATAATACCGTAGTGAGATTCAAGTAAATCCTTCATATGCTCATGTAACACAAACCATATAATACCTTAAATCATCCGCTAAACTCACATTCAACTTGTGACAATCAGGTAAACCTCCTCAAGGGATCCAAACCAAATCACAAGACACATAACCCACTAGTAGCAAGAAACTCTCCACGCAACCATCATAAGGGTCACATATTTGTTGATTACCTCACAGATGATACCTCACTTGCTTAGCCTCAAACTGACATCTCTCTATACCCTTTCACAGCCACAACTACTACGTAATCACTTAATGTTCCTGAGTCTGAACTCATCATAAGATATGAAAATCTACTTCGTTCCACAAATGAAATAACTTGAAAGAATCTCTCAAAAACCTTCATAACTCAAGACCATATAACACATACATAGAAATTGAGCATCTAATAGCCCTTCTCATATCTCAAGAAAACTCTTCCCATCATATTCAAACCATCTGAACACATCCCGTAGTCACATTCTACTCATCATATAGCCATCCAACCACTCACCGAGCCACTAGTCCCACTCATAGGGACACTACTGGACATAGAAGCTCAAAAGCACATGCTTACACAATTGAAACTACCGAGCCTAAGCGGTAGTATAAATCAGGCCTCAAGTCCTCTAGACTAACCCATCACCAAAACACATAAAACACATCTCGTACCTCATCCATGGAATCCACAAATCATCGATGTACTACCGATATCGAGCACTCACGTACGCATACGAGTGAGTAGAAGGAATTTAAAGAGATATGCCTCAAGGTGAATCGCACGATAAGAAAAGAATGATGGGAAGTTTATCCTAAATGCCCTATACCCTCTCAAATATAGGTATGGACGTCATCATACCGATCTGCAAAACTCTACTAGATACTTGCTCATGACTCGTCGAACCTATAAATCTAGAGCTCTGATACCTACTTTTCACGATCCAAAATTCAGCTAGTCCTGATGGAATCTAACCCGCCTCCCTAGATAAGAAAATTTAACAATAATCCAATTCAAATGAGATTTATTGAGATAAATAATGATAATATAACTCAACTTTTATACAAAGAATTTTCAAGGACTGGTAGTATAAGTGATGAGCCACTAAGACTTAGATTTTTACAAAACTAAATTGAAATAATTACAACATCTGTTTGAAATGTAAATGAATAGAATCCGGATCTAATGCTACCAAGGACAAGTAATAGCCATAACTGGAACGCAAGTACATCTTCAATGTTAGCCCTTGCCTTACACAGCAGCTTCAACACAAAGATCTGCACATAAGGCGTAAAAATATAGTATAAGTACAACTGACTACATCTATAAGTATCCTAACTAATAAGTATCCTAACTAATCTCAATAAGTATCCTAACTAATCTCGGCGAGATAAAAGAAGCAAAAACTATAGATGATACTCACTAACACCTGTGCAGTTTAATATTCCAACAAGTATAGAACATGTATATGATAAAATAAGGAACAATCTCAGGTAAAACCATTTTTGATGCTCACAATTCTTGGTTTTAAAGTGTTCAACTTAGTCAACAATCCAGCAAATAAGGGAGATATGCAAGTAAATCAGGTAATCAATTAAGGGATTTGCATGTAAAGGTGAAATTCAATAACCAAATATTAGCACGTTGCGGGGCGCAACCAGATCCAATAACGGTAACCAACTCTCCTAGAGCTCACATCAAAATCGATTGCACGGACAACTCACGTGCTGCATTTGTTGCACGGACAACTCACATACTATAGTATCAATATCTGGACCCACACAGACAACTCACGTGCTACACATATAACTCATATGGTATAGTATTAATATATGCATTTGCAGGGGCAACTCACGTGCTTCACGGATAACTCATGTGCTATAGTATCAATATCTGGATCAGCATGAGCAACTCACGTGTTGTACGGACAACTCGGGTGCTATAGTCAATATCTGGATTTGCACGGACAACTCACGTGTTGCATAGACAACACACGTGTAATAGTATCACAACTTGCCCAGCGTGGTCACAAGCCTAACAGCACAATCTGCTCGTCGTAGTCACATGCTTATCAACACAATCCGCCTGGCGTGGTCACAAGCATCCAGTCCAATCATATTTCATAGAAGAAAATATACAATAGCACATGCATATGATGGATAAAATATCTTATTTCATGTTCCTGGAGTGGTATAATTACATGTTAAAGTGTAGGCATGTGCAATGTGTGATATCATAGCTCAAATCGGCAATTTTCACAAAAATAGCAATTACCAAGTTTTATTCAGGGATTTAGCCTCTTCATAACCTCAAACACGACTATTATAGTTCAAAACAATGATACGAATATGAGATACATTATTTCTTAAAGCTTAACAGTCAACTTTAGTCGTATCATAGCCTAAGCACTATCCCCGAACGTGGATAAATACCTAGATGCTAGAATATGGTCTCAAGCCCCACACATATACACACCCATAGCACGTAACTATCACAAATAATTCAGGCAACTACTGTCTTAACTGAGTTTAGATAGGGTTCTTACCTCAAACAAGAAGAATTCAATGCTGAGCAAGCCAACCAATATCTAGAAATTCCATTCCGCGCGCATGGACCTCCGACCTACTCAAAACTATCCAAAAGTAACCCCAAATATATCAAATAACGCATAAGGGAACAATTCCAACTAATAAAGGTCAAATTTCTAATAAAAATTTCGAAGTCAACCAAAAAGTCAAACACGAGCCCACAACTCGGAACTGACAAATGTTGCAAAATCCGACAATCCATTTAATTACGAGTCCAACCACACTAATTTCACTCGATTCCGACTCCGAATCGATGTTCAAAACTCAAAAGTTCATTTTATGAAATTATAGACCATTCCTCTTATATCTCTTTCAAAATTGATAGCCATATGCCGAAAACGAAGATTAATTTATGAAATATAATCATAACCGGGTTAAGAATACTTAACCCAATTCGTGTGGTGAAAGTTTTCTCCAAAGTTGCCTATACCGAGATCCAAAATCCCAAAATGTGAAATAAACTACCAAAACCTCGAAATATAGTTTTGTTCAGGCGTGTTCGCTTCTGCAAATAATTTAGCCGATTATGGGGCGTCGCTTCTATGATCTGAATCCCGCTTTGGTGGAATCAACTGGAGAAATGGCTCTTTGCGCCTACGAAAAATCATCCGCTCCTGTGCCATCATAGGTGTGATATTAATCACACATCTGCGCAAATGTCCACTCCTGCGCCTCAGCCATCACTTATGCGATAACACAGATACAGCCCAAAAATTCGCATGTGCTATGCTTCCATACATAGTCCATTTCCACTTTTGCGACCACTTTGCCGCCTTTGCGACTCCGCACCTGCGCCTATTGCTTCGCAGATGCGGTCACACCAGAATACCTTCCTAACCAACCTCAACAAATAGTTCCAAAATGATCTGAATCCCATTTGAAATGCACCCGAGCCCCTCGGGACCTCGTCCTAATATACCAACAAGTCCCATAACCTAAAAGGAGTTACTCGAGGTCTCAAATCACACATAACAACATCTAAACGACAAATCGAACCTCAATTCAAACTTAAATGAACTTTCAACTTTCAACTTCCAAAACTCGTGCCGAAACATATTAATTCAACCCAAAATGAGCTCAAATTTTGCACACAAGTCCGAAATGACATAACGAAGTTATTTCAATTCCCAAAATCAAAATTCAAACCCGATTTCTTCAATGTCAACTCCCAGAACATTTCAAACCTTTAATTTTCTAACTTTTGCCAATTGGTGCTGAAACCTTCTAGAACTATCAAAATGCAAATCCAGACACACGTCCAAGTCCAAATCAATATCCGGACCTAACAGAACCATTGAAACTCCAAATAGAGCTAAAATACTAAAAAGTCAAACTTGGTTAGCTCTTCCAACTTAAAGTTTCAAACATAGAATTCATTCTTCCAAATCAATTCTGAAGCACCTGAAAACCAAATCGACGATATACACAAGTTATAATACATCATACGAAGCTAATCAAGACTCCAAATATATGAACAGAATGATAGTGCTCAAAACAACAGGACGGGCCATTACAATTATATTCTTTCTTTATGTTTTACATATTGTTCTTATTCTTGCTTTTGGAGAAGCTCATCTCATAGTCAGGCTTATATTTTCTTCAAGTTTATTTAATCATTTTATCTCCATTCTTAGTTATTTTGTATTCTTGGATCGAACTAATTCACATGTCTATAAAATCACATTACAAATACATTTGTACTATTTTACGGATAAACAATTTGGCACCTATTATGGGGCTTAGACAATTTTGTTATTAATTACTTCGATCTGTTCATCTGTTAGTAATGCATTTCAAATTTTTTCCGTTAGTCAAAGTAAAGACAGATATGGCAGTTAATGACGTGAAAACTCTTTTAATGTTGGAACAAACAAAGGGCATGCGGATATGTTCCAACGTGATGATTCAACCCGTGAAAGTCGCAAAGATGGAGATGAGACAACTCCGGTTTGTGAAGAATGAAATCCTCGGCCTGTGAGAAGTCCAACTCCTAATGAAATGGACGATGAACCTATTGTTCAAACGATGAATGCGTTGAAAGAGCAGCAAAGGAAAATCATGAACCATCTCTTAAGACAAGACATGATAAAGACTAAGCTCCATAAATGATTTTTGGATGCCTCTAATAATTACAATGGAGGAGTTCGAGCCCCTCCCAGCATGCTTGCAAATCAAACAACACAAAGAACTAGTAACATCGCTTCGAGAGAGGAATTTGAATTTAATGAAAATCAGACAAGTAATGCAGATAGTGGATTCAGGAATGATAACAACACAAATGTTCTTTTTAAAACCGAGTTCATGAGGGAAATGAATAATTTGATGGATCAAAATGTCAAAGAATTCCATGCTCTGATGGATCAAATCTCGGTAGCACCACCGGTATTGAGGAGGCCGGATTCAAAGAAGTATATACAGTTCTGTTCAAACTAAGTGCAGCCCTAAAGTTGATTAGAAAAATATTCAAGATGCCCGATATTCTGAAGTATGATGGAACTTCGGATCCACAAGAACATGTCCCAACTTAAACTATTATTGTAAAGGGAAACGATTGGGCCCCGCCTAAGATTGAATCTAACTTGCTGAAAAAATTTGGAGAAACCTTAACAAAGGGTGATCTAATATGGTACTCTCTTTTACCTGAGCATTCGATTGACTCTTTTGAAATACATGCAGATTCATTTATTAAATCTCATATTTGGGTGAGGAAAGTGGATATATTTAGAATCGCTCAAAGAGAATCTGAATTGTTGTGAGTGTTTGTAATTCGGTTTCAAAAGGAAAGGATGCTATTGTCGGTAGTACTAGATGAGTGAGCAGCTAAAGCATTCACCAATGGTCTCAATCCACTAAACTCTGATGCCTCTAGGAAATTAAAGGAAAGCTTGTTGGAGTTTCAGGCAACCACATGGGCGGATGTTTATAATCTTTATGAATCAAAGATCAGAATTGAAGATGCTCAACTGAGTTCTTCATCGTCATCTAAATTTTGCAATCGAGAATAGAATCAGGAACAGTTCATAAGTGATTTTGATGCAGACATAAGGCCTTCTAGGAGTCATTTTTTGCCTTATAAAAGAGCTGATGGGCGAGGAATTAAAGGTTTGTAAACTTCGAAAAGGTTCGTATCGGGTAGAAAGACGGATCGTGTTTGGAGTAGCAATTATACTCGTATGGAACAAGACACAAAGTCATTTGTACAAAAATGTGATAAGTATCAACATAATGCGCAGTTAGTGTAGCAGCTGGGGAAGCTTCTATATTTGGTGGTGTTACCGTGGCCATTCATGAAATGGGAGATGGACATAGTCGGCCCTTTACCTCAAGTCGGGCAGATAATTTTTTTTAGTTTTGACTGATTATTTCACTAAATGGGTTGAAGCAGGTACCTTCAAAAAGATTGGTTAGCGAGAAGTTATTGGTTTCATTTGGGATCATATGATTCATCGTTTTGAAGTATCGAAAGAAATTGCTTGGGACAATGAGCCACAATTTATAGGTTCTGAAGGACAAAGCTTCTAGAAGGATCGAAGATCAAAAGGATCACATCTTCCCCATATAATCTAAGTGCTAACAGTTAAGCGGATTAAACCAATAAAGTGATAACTCAAAACCTCATATAGAAATTAGAGGATGCTAAAGGCGATTGGCCAAAAGACTTACCGATAGTGTTATGAGCATATCGAATAATAGCGAAGTCAAGCTTGTGTACGACACGAAAGATTTGATTCTGATAGAGATTGAAAAAATGACCATAACGTATTCCTGGGCAAACGAGGAGGCGAATAATGAATCAATATTGATTAAGCTAGAATTTCTTAAAGAACGTCAGAATTTAGCTTATGTAAGGATGGTGACAATAAATCAACAAATGAAAAGGTAGTATAACCACAGAGCAAATCTTCAATACTTTAAAATAGAAGATTTGGTTTTGTAAAAAAGAACTCAAATTACCCGAGAAATCAATGTTAGAAAGCTAGGACCAATACGGGAAGGACCTTACTGAATTTCAACCATAATCGGAAAAGGTTCATATCAGTTGAAAAATCAAGATGAAGTAAAATTGCCGAGTAATTGCAACGTGACTCACCTCAAAAGGTATTATTATTAAATATCCTTGATGATACTGATAGTATGTGCTGCACTCTTTTTTCCTCGTCCATTTTTTTGTCCCAAATGGGTTTTCTTCGATAAGGTTTTTAATGAGGCAGCAATGTAAGTATACTACCAAGAAGGATTATCGACATAACAAGAACTCCATTGTTCGAATTTCTCGTACTTAGCACCCGAACACTAGGAACTATTATATATGAGCACTAAATGTATCATTGATACCGGGGACTATTAGAACTGAAAGTTGTATCTTATCAGGACCAGGAACTGCATGATCAGTTTCGTAGGAATAAGTAGTACAAGTTAGCTACATGTATTGGTGAATTTATTTACATAAGCAAATTTTTGCTCATGTAAATATATTTTTTTAGAAATGGAAGGAATAAATTAAAGTTTTTTTTTGTTTTTATCTTATTTCTTGTCCAAAAGATACGAAACGATATTTTTCATTCGAAAGTTACTTAAACTTCAAATGCTTGTGCCAAAATAAATATTAGACGTCCTCTTCAAGAGCACCATAAATACAAGGACCTTGTCTTATGAAACGCTCATAGTTAAATGGTAAAAAATGAAAGTATGAATGTCCGAAATTAAAATTGTCAGATGTTAAAAATATTCTTGAACTCTATCAAATGGAAAAATATATTGTTGCACAGAAATTAAGCAAAAGATATATTTTATTTCTTCAAAATGTCGAACTCAATAGAAGTATCGGCGTAGTTACAATATTTTGTCAGAGAGTCTGAAGGAAGATAAGTTTTTATTAGATCTTTTCGAGATGAAGTTTGTTCTGTACCCGGTTCAGTACCTTTATCCTTATCCCTATATTTTTCTCAGCTTCCTCCTTGGTTCCCGGGGACTCAGAACAGGTGCTCGAGGAGTTGGAATCAGTGGACCGAGTAGAAATGTTCTCAAAGGCAGTTGTCTCCAATTCAAGAGCCTTAGAAATACAACACTCTATGTTTGAAATGAATCCTTTGTCCTCCTCCAAGGTTTCCTTCTCATGTGATAAATCACATAAGTTTTCTCGGGGAGGAAAGAGTCTTCTTGATCTTGGAGTTTGTCTTGAAACTTTTTGATTTTGGACTGTAGCTATTCGTTTTTAGCCCTCACGATGCTAGAGGTCCAGCAAAGGTGTCCTAGCATGTTCCCAATTTTTCTCCATGACCTTTTTGAGCATTTCCTCCATCTAGATTTCTTCTCCTCGATTGCAAGAGCCTCCTCGATTTTGGAACATAAGTTTGCTTCCAAGTTATTAATTTGTTCCATAGAAGCAGACTCACATTCGGCTGCCGCTATCATTACATCATGTAACTCATCCCACTTGACTTTCAACTCAGCAAGCTTTGTATGCAACTGAGTTTCCTCCTGGCTATGTACCGCTGCTTTTTCTTGATCAGATTGTTCCAATCATGCTTCAAGTTTTCCCATTGTAGCAACTCTTGCTTCTAAAGCTGGAAGACACTTAGAAAGTTGATCTCGTTCAACAACGGTCCGATCCCCTTTGGCAGCAAATTCTTCTTTAGCTTGGATCATCTTTTGTGAGCCATCAGAGGCAAGGAGGTTAGCCTGAAAAGTCATAGATTAAAGTTTTTAAGGATAATGGTTAGCAAGAGAAAAGGGAAGAAAGAAGTATAAGATGATACATGAGCAACAAAGTGTATGTTGCTATTAATCAGGAATTCCACATAAAGGGCTTTCATCTTCCGACGGTCCTTCTTCGAAGCCAAAGGCTTTAAGTAATTGGCAACTCCCACTGGCTTGGAGAGTAAATGACACTCATTCAAAATTTAATTAGTGACTCTACGTTTAACATTGAGGTTTCGTATGGGTGATGGAAAGTGTTCTCAATGTTCCCATGCTCGGGTGATCATGGGAACAAACATCTTTCATTTGTTCAGTTGGGGCTGGTTGTAATGCACGAGCTAATGGTGCTGCAACTGGTGTTGAAATAGGAGGTGGAGTAATATCATAGGTAGAACTCCTCTGACCAAAAGCAAAAATGGGAGCCCAAAGATGAGACTCAGTTTCTTCTATTATTTCCATTTCTATGGAGAGTCCTTGAATTTCTTCCAGTTGAGCATCTGGTTGAGCAAGTCAAGGACCACTGTGGTCGGTCCAGTTCGAGTTTCTTTTGTTGAATGCTTCTCTTAAATCTCAATCTTGAAGATACATCTTCTTTTTGGTTTTTTCTTCTTAGGTTTGGGACTCGGGGAAGACGGGCCTTTACTGAAAGCAAGAGCGGCATCATTGGACCTCATTCGGTCAATGGCTGCCCGAATTTATTGATGAGCCACCATTGAAAAGATCAACAATACGATAGACAGAAGACTTTGGAAGGCCTGCATGTCGTGAAAGGGAGTCAACAAATTGGTGCTAAGTCACCGGATATTGAAAGGAAAAATGAGAAGTTTTACTTACCATAGTTCTTGTCCTTCCATTTACGGGAGTCAAGCATGGAAGTATCTGAAATCTTTTGTACCTACTGGGACAGGTTCTGAACTGATATAGGAACCTAATGGGTAGCTAAAATAACAGATATAAAAGCTAGCAAAAGAGGGGATTTTCTTTAACGAAGTAGAAGAAGGATATTTGAAAAACTTATGAGTAAAACTCCAAGGCTCAAGGATAGAAGATGTTGTCGCCGGAAAAATGTCTTTGGTAGCAGTGACAACAAACCTTTCCATCAAAGCATAATCATTATCATCATCAAAACTGGTAACGATGGCATGGTGACCGTGTTTGAGTTTGATCATGCCTCCATGAAAATTCTTTGAGGAGCAAAGGTTGATTAAATGAGCAAGAGTGAGGGTTTCATTGGCCTGGGAGCACAGTACCTATAGGCAAGCCACCGTTTGCCATATTGACGGACCAACCTAAGCCAAATAGATTTGGTAGTTGTGGCAAATCTGTAAAATAATGGGATTGATTTCTCGGTCCATTCATAAATTAAAGGGGTACATGTAAATATTATCAACCATAGTTTGCTGAAGGTGATCCTTTCTACTTCATTAGGGGATAAAACTTCAATATTTTTTCAGTCATAATAATCTTTCACAACAAGAATATTAGCCGGACGAATGGAAGAAGGATATCTACTGACGGGCCAATTTCTGTCATTTTTAGGATTGAGAGGTTCCTTTTGTACTTGAAAGTCCATATCGGAATTTAGGATGATTGTGCTGGTAGCAGGAGGATTGGCATCGGATTCCTTGGTTTTGTTCTTCTTAGAAGGGACATCACCGATTTAAACCAATTCACAATCTTCTGTAGAGACAAAATTGAGTTAAGCCCGTTTTAAACCCAATAAAGAACTGGTGGAAGGGAAATGTATTCTGTTCTAACTTCTAACTTAAAATTTCACGCTTATATCCCATTTTCAAGTCTCTTGATTATTTATATGTTTATTCTTGAAATAACTATACGGGGTAGTTTTGCTTATTTTGCTTTTGTTTTCTTTTCCTTTTCCTGAGCCGAGGGTCGATTGGAAAAAGTCTCTCTGCCCTTTCGGGTAGGAGTAAGGTTTGCGTACGTATTACCCTTCCCAGACCCCACCTTGTGGGATTATACGGGATAGTTATTGTTGTTGTTGTCGTCTTGAAATAACTAGTGCAAATAAAAAATGGAATTACACTTTTTAATCCTTTCAGGCTTGCACATACTGCTCCTCTTATTTGGTTCGTTTGGCCAACGGATGATGGCACGCTGAAAAGGTTTTAGCATAGTGTTAAGAGCATGCCAAATTTGTTCCTACATTAACATATCAAGGCAGTATTTAGCATAAAATACCCTGGTGGATCTAACTTCAACTTTTGACTTATTATTAGAAAAAATAAAGAATTAAATGGTAAACATTTACTCGCATTCATTGTTTATACCCAATTAATAAAAACATAATATATAGTTGTACATAGAATTTTATCACTTAATTATGATTACTTAAATTTAATTGGTTTGTAAATATTATCCAAGCTAAAGTTCCATCAGATTTCTTCTCTTTCATTGGTTTGATCATTGCTACTTGCGACGTATATAGAAAAAGTTTTACTGGAAAGTGTAATTTTTTCGAAAGTGAATATTCTTTGTCCTTTTCTATCAGGCAGAGTAAAGGGTGCTTACGTATTTTCGCATGGACTATCAAGCAGATCTGCGAACGCAGTGTGGTGATTATGGGTGACGCAGAGTAAAAATTTATATATAAAAATTTATTAAAATTACAAAATAATAGATTTGACACCCGATGAAAACAAAAAAGGTATTTTTCAAAGCGGATATGCAGGTATAATTAAGTTTTATGCTGCCAAGGTTATTATTGTCAAATAAAGTTCAATAACTGTTATAATTAATTAGATATAAAGTGCTTTGACTAAAATTAGAGGTGAAGAACATGCCCATTAGGTATATAAGATGACCTGGATTTTAACAATTATTTAGTTTTACGCAGTATTTTCAGATTAATTATTGGTAGGTCAGTTCAGTATTTGCAGTTTTTCACTAATTTTTACTTGGTTCCTCTTAGGGATTTCGAGCTTATTAAATATTTTTATCCTATTGCTCTTATTATTTTTATATTGTAGGATGACTAAAAACTTTCAACAACTTCAAAAGTTTCGCAACACTAGAATTCTACATGTAAAAGTGCCAGTACTGCAGGTTTATAATTATTACTTCCAAAAATTCTATTTTTTGAAAACTGTTAGAAATATAATGCAGTCTTTTCTTTTCAAAATACCACGAACTGTTGAAAGTATCCCTAAGACCTTATGATAAGAAGAGGTCAATGACAATATTTGTCAAATACGTGACAAGATTTTAATTTTGTAGGTGTGTGATTGATAATCATTTCCAATGATTGGGATTACTTTAATTTTAGGTATAGAAATCATATAAGAGAAGCGTCGTCTGTTCTAAGCATGATTTCCAGTCGTTCATTGCACCAAATCTTGGCGTTGGATTCGCGATTCTTTCTTCTGTCAATGATCATGATATTGTAATCAGTTTACAGTTTTCATCCACATGGGATTTAAGTGTTGAAATGTGAAACATAATAAACTTGTTTCCATTAGTTTACATTAGTTTACATTTGTCTACATGTGTCTACATTAGTTCATGAACTAGACATTAAGTAAGTACATGCATTAGAGTGTGAATTTCTTTATGCATTGGTGTCATCCATGTACCTTGAAT
>MU719004.1:32064-65530 GCA_026770625.1 Nicotiana glauca | reverse complement strand
CCCTAATTAAACTCCAAAATTATTTTACTAATCAACTTGTAGTAGTTTTTTAATTAAAGCACTCAAAACTAAAATAAACTAATTTTTATGATTTTCTTCTATTATTTTTGAAAATACGTTAATACTACAAAAAATGTAAAAATACAAATCTTAAAGCATATATTTTTTGTGTTTTAATTATTAGTTATTATGTGACTAATTAATAAAAGGATGCAATATACTTCTTCAAATTGTAAAAATCATTTTGTTTTGATATTTTTTGGAATAATTTGCTTAGGGTAAAAATCACGTGCTAACACACCTTCCCGTGCTAACACACCTTCCCGTGCTACCACAACTCAGTTGAGTACATCAGCTCGATCAATTCTAAAGATATTCCCTTTTATTCAAGCAAATAAGTCTTAGAGCCCATTTCCAACATCCGGAATTCTATGCTCGACCTGTTTCCAACATAAGATCACCATATTAATCACTACACCCTGTAACCAAACATGGATGCATAACTTTGCTGAATTCATACTTAGCATCGCTTTACTCACCGGACCACAATAACCTTTTTCTTATCAACTTAGTCAAAATTCCACGAATCTGATGCTCCCATTGCACCCCATGACATACACAGGTCTTACTCTAACTCTTACAATGTCGCCACAATGGAAGAGATGTGCAGAAATTCATAATCGACTGCCGAGTCAACCAATCATTGAGTCTATACTTCTTATTAGAAAAATTACCTCATTCTGAACCAAATAATGATCTTTGCTCCTTAATATATTTCACGTAACCAGATTGCACTGATCCTAAATCCAACAATCTCGTCTCACCCATTACGAACTGCTCAGGCAATAAGCCACCCCAACATGACCAAAAGTCTCATATGATGCCACAATGTGCCAATAGGCTACTAATAAGAATGCGATACAAAAAGGAAAACAAACTCTGGAAGCAAGGCATACAAAAATAGCATATAGAAAACTATACTCAACATCACACTGTTGTGGCGCGCAACATGATCCAAATAACATACCCATGGTGGCGTGCCACCCGATCCACATATAGATCTCATATAAGGAGATGCACATCGAGCTAAATTTGCTTATTACAATTAAAAACCAAATTTGGTCACAAGCACGCTAAGTTCATAATACCATCCCTGAGGAGACATATAGCGCTATAAGCTACGAAACTCAAGCACACTGAGGTGCGATATACAAATCTGAATCTCAAGAGCCAATTTGCTTATACAACATTATTTCTACGTGGATCCTCAACATATAAGCAATTTCTCAACCCGTCCCACAACTCACACGGCACAATGCATCATTACATGAAATAGCTTACAATGAAATAACACCCCGACTCCCTTCCATAAGGAGCGTATCGCTGAGATGAACACATCTGGCCTGATATAAAGCCAATGTTCATATTTAAATCAATCCACTGATCTCAAGCCAATTTCTGATTGCACCAACTAGGCTAATAACCTTTGAAAGGTCCATTATAACTCCCATTTTCTCATAACACCTAAGAACAACCCTCATAATCGGAGCGAACCTCCACAGTCCATAACCCAATAAACAGAGTGCTCTCCAGGCATAAATTCTCAAATTAATGATATTACCACATTCCTCATACTTTGTTTAAATATTCAATCAATCAAGTGACTACATGTCACACTTATACAATCTTCCTATGGGACACGCTCCCACAACCTACCGAAATAAATAACGGGCCCGCACATCCAAACCATCAGCCGCAATAATGTTGAAAAGCGATCAAGAATCCTTAACCAGGATGCAAAGCCTTTTTCACGAAACACCGATCTCAGGTGACGCTGATGACAATACCAACTTACCTTAAATACCGAAACTCCTTTCGTGCTCATCCGAGATTGTGACGTCCTTGTCCACACCGAGCAGGTACCTTGATCTTTACTTCGAGTTCTATACCACTCATTGCACCTCATGCCAATACACAATAAAACACGCTTTTCATCATAGCTCCGGAACCACTATCGGGCTAACACTTCATCATATAAAAGCTTTTCACTTAACTCACTTTAGGAGAACCATGGCAACACACAGGTGAATTCTCATAATCGTAGAACATGAAAATCTCTAAGTAGTGGTCTAAGCCAATAGCCCTTCCGGGATCCGCTTCCACATAACCAGCCATAACACTAGAATGCTTCTGATTAACATCAATTACGGCGGCCGACAAGCCACACACGTACCGCCACAAATCACATGCATAACTTGATAACGCTGAAGGAACCGATCACTACCAATAATACGCCAACTCAACTGAGGTTAAATAATATATCTTCCTTCGATTTACCTGGATTGCCTTAGTAACAACAATAATTCCTTTCAATGCATAACACACCTCATTCGCACTTACCGTGAGTGACCTTGAACCGCGAGACCATGCTATCTCAAATCACATGAACCATTTCATACCTTCCTTGTGCACTCATTCGCACCCTCAACTGATATGCCCAACTGCTACACTGCAACTCAAAACATCATAGAACATTTAGTACTTACTCATAAGCTACTACAAAATCTTGATTCTCAACTATACCCATAGGCTCGAAATCATTAGGCATCACACTTTATCTATTGAATTCACTAGGACCGTTGTTGAGAGCCACCCGCTCTCACTTGGCCCCGAATATAATCAATTCCATAACTCTTCTAGCACATGAATACCACATTCGTGATGTACTTGACAGAGTCCCTTCCCTTGGAACCCGCATCTTTACAAACACAATCCTAAATCCTTCCCCCAAGTCTGAACATGGGCCAATAAGGCTAATGATAGCCCACCTTTAATAATTCCTTTACTCAAATTACCACATATGGTCTTTTCCCGTAGCTAAAATAGCCCATCAATATGCTATTAACAAGAAACATCACAAGTAGTTAACTATGCAACCGAATCAAAGGTGGTGGGACTCTTTCACTTAGCTTGAAGCCACTATTACACAACTTTGGAACTCACCGGAATTCATTATCTCTTATTGACATAACCTTGCGCAATCAACCGCCTAAATTCTTGGATTCTTTCTGTAAAACCCCTTTTTTATACTCTGAATCGTCAACCACATTCGCACGACCGATCTCTTTGCTGCATAACTAATAAAATTCTTCGCATAAGCTTCTCCAACTATGCGACCGCTAACCTGCTCACAGGGAATAACCCACCTGAGTCCAAGCACACTTTCTAGTTGCACAAGTCCATTCACCCCTCGTGGACATCAATTAAATTTGCGGCAACACCCTCCCAATTCAAAGTTATGTTATATCCTTCATCTTTTCTGGCAGCTCCTTCCCGTTATATCAAATCTCCTACCGCATAATAGCCCATGTGCAACTCTGCCACTCTCCCACTTTGTCGGAACCCATACCCTAAATTGACTACTCGACCCTTAGCATCTTAAACTCGGACTTCTAGAAATTTTAGCCACCGCCTGACACCTTCCACATACCTTTCCTCATCCTTTGCTCCTCAACTGCTGCCTTAATAAAATCTATCTTTGGGGCACTTGAACCCATACTTGCTGCTAATTTTACATCTTTCGGAAGATCATCTTTCTCATACCACCGACATTAGAAAAATACTAATTCAACCCTGAACTACTGCACCTTGCGATATTTGATACTATTTCAAAATAATTTGCTCCAAAGGCTAATTGTAGAAGATCGCAAACTTCGGCGAACTTAGTACATTCAATTAGGACAACGACATCCCCTCATAGAAGAAAGCTCCACCATTATTGTGATGACCCGACCTTTCGTCTCAAGAGTTACCGCTCTGTTTCCCCTATTTTATGCTTCTTCATATTTCATTATCAGTAATTGGTATGTTAGTTGATTTGGATTGGTTTTGGTAGGAAATGAGACATTTAGTCTCTTTAAGGAAGGCTTGGTTTGGAAAAGTAAATCGGATGTTGACTTATGAGTTATAGGGCTCGGATATGATTTTCGGTTATTCGGTTAGCTTCGGGGGATGATTTGTGACTTAGAAGTATGATCGGAATTGATTTTGGAGGTCCGGTGTAGAATTAGGCTTGAATTGACGAAGTTAGTATTTTGGCGAATTCCAGTTGATAGGTGAGAATTTGATACGAGGGTCGGAATGGAATTCCGAGAGTTGCAGAAGCTTCATTAGGTGATTTGGGATGTGTGTGCAAAATTTTAGTTGATTCGGAGGTGTTTTGATTGGGTTTTTTATCGAGTGCGAGTTTCGGAAGATTTGGATGAACCTAGGCTTGAATTTGATGATTTTTGTGTTAACTGTGCTGTTCTGATGGTTCGAGCAAGTTTGAATAAGGTATTGGATCATATTGGTGTTTTTGGTTGAGGTCCCGGGGGCCTCGGAGTGATTTTGGATGGCCATCGGGATGAATTTTGGAGTTGTGGAATTTTTGGTTTGTTGGTATCTGGTATTTCCGCATCTGCGGAAAAGGGGCCACAGATGCGGTTCCGCAGAAGCGAAGGAGGGAGTCGCAGAAACGAGTCTCAAACTCGAGGCAGGTTCCGCAGAAGCGGATGTTTGTACCAAAGAAGCGGTCCTGGGTGAAATCAGAGAATCCGCAGAAGCGGAAGTCGCAGAAGCGACATTTTATCGCAGAAGCGGAAATAGGTCTGGGCAGAGGGTTTAAAAATAACATTTCATCTGCGAGCTAAGGATATTTTCCTCCATTGTTGAACATATTGAGAGCATTTTGGGAGCAATTGAAGAGGGTTTCGACTGGGATTGACTGGAGGTAAGTTTTATGAGTTAAAAATATGATTATTATGTGAAATTAACCTCGAAATTCATGGAAATTAAGCCAAAAATTGATGAACTAGGGCTTGAGTTTTTGGTATTTCAAATTGGCATTTAATGGGTCATTTGAGCTCGGATTTGAGAATTCTTAGTATGTATGAACTCGTGAGAAGATGAGGAATCCATTGATGTTAAATTTTCTAATTTCCGAGAAGTGGTCCCAGGGCTCGGGTTTTGCTAATTTCGAGATTTTTGCTATTTTTTGATTATTTTCGATTGGGTATTGTCCCATTGGCATATTGTGATGTATTCGCTATGATATTGGATATATTCGGTGCGCGTGGAGGCCGGTGTGAGGGGCAAAAGCATCGCGAGCTAGAGATTTCATAGGTTCGAGGTGAGTAATGATTGTAAATGATATCCTGAGGGTTTGAAACCCCGAATTTGCACCCCATAGTGCTATATTGAGGTGACTTACACGCCGGATAGCGAGCGTGGGGTAGAGCACCGTTGGTGATTGTGACTTGGTCCGCCCCGATTGATGATTTTATCGCATATTTGACTGAAACATATTTGTTATTATCATGATTTGGGCTGATTGCCATATTTGGGCTTCGTGCCAATTATTGAACCCTTCGTGGATTTTATCACTGTTTCCTCACTATTTGACATACTACTTGAACTCAGTCTTGTTGATTATACTGATTTACGAACTCAACCGTTTTAATTGAACTTTGAGACTTTAATGATACTTTCTACAGTTAATTAGGCTGAGCACTACTATTTTTATTGATGCCCGAGGGGCTTATGATATTTTCTAGACTGAGTGAGGCTTTTAGGCCTCGAGTGATATGTGAGGAGGCTTTCAGGCCTCGAGTGATATGTGAGGAGGCTTTCAGGCCTCGAGTGATATGTGAGAAGGCTTTCAGGCCTCGAGTGATATGTGAGGAGGCTTTTAGGCCTCGAGTGTAATGTGTAGAGGCTTTCAAGCCTTATGTTGATATGTGCAAGCTTTCATGCCTTATGATGATATATCGCTTGGGTTGTAGGAGCCCCTCCGAAGTTTGCACCCCCACAATGAGCGGGTACCCATGCGATTTGAGAGTGAGCCCGAGGGGCTGATGTTGTACTGTGTGACTGATATTGTGCTCGAGG
Organism: Nicotiana glauca; assembly: GCA_026770625.1. Taxonomy (NCBI): domain Eukaryota; kingdom Viridiplantae; phylum Streptophyta; class Magnoliopsida; order Solanales; family Solanaceae; genus Nicotiana; species Nicotiana glauca. The sequence continues at coordinate 59,602 of MU719004.1, read as the reverse complement.
GGCTGATATTGTTCTGAGTGATGTGATACTATGCCTGAGGGGCAGTTAATGTGCTCACCGATTGATATTGAGCCCGAGGGGCAAACTTTTATGTGCTCATTTTGCATATTTATTTGCCTTTTTACATGTTAGACTGAGGTATTTGTGCCCGAGGGGCGGATTTTTCTGTGCTTATCAGCACTAACTGTTTTGAAATCATTTCTGTAATTATTGAAAAGATCATTTTCAAAAGAGATTTGAACTGAGCCAAGGTATTTCTAAAAATTTCACAGGTTTCACTGTTTTTCTCAAAAAATTGTACTCGGCTTCTATACAGCATGTTGGTTGCTTTACGTGATTTCTTGCTGCTCAGCTATTATTTAATTTTATTACTCACTGAGTTGGAGTACTCACTTTACTCCCGGCACCTCGCGTGCAGATGCAGGTATTTGTTCACCCGGTAGCAAGTTTTGAGCTGGTTGAAGATTTTGCTATCGCAGCTGAGCAAGGTGACCACCAGCGTTCGCGACACCAGATTTCTTCCTTTGATTCTAAGTTCTATTCTATATATTACTGGCCTTGTAGTTGTATTTAGACTTCTCTAGATGCTCGTGACTTGTGACACCCTATTTTGGGCTTGGTTTGGTTGTACTTTCGCTAAGTAATATTATTGAATCATCTTTAAAAATTGTTTATTCATGTTTATATATTTTGAAAAAGGCAAATAGGGTTGGTTGGCTGGCCTTGTCTTCCTGAGAGGCGCCATCACGACCGGAGCGGGGTTTGGGTCGTGACAAGTTGGTATCAGAGCCTAGGTTACTAGGTCTCGCGAGTCATGAGCAGGTTTAGTAGAGTCTCGCGGATCGGTATGGAGATGTCTGTATTTATCCTCGAGAGGTTGCAGAACCTTTACGAAAACTTCACATTCTTGAATTCTTATCGTGTGTCCTTGGTTCAGCTTGAAAAGAAACTCTTGAAATTCCTTCCACGCATTTGTAGGCGCACATGAGCGCTCAGTATCAAACGTACCTTGATGACTAGTGATTCCCCGATCAAGGGGTGAGATGTAATCTCCGTGAGTTTATGTTGGGCCAGTTTGAAGGACTTGAGGTCGGATCTTTGCCTATGGCTGGAGCACCGAGGTGCTGATTATGTGAGCAAGTGTTTTGAATTTATATGTTCGGTATTGTCCCTATTAGCCAGAATGGCGGTTGGATATCCATGTGATTAGTATGTTAGTACTGAGGGATGTATCTATATGACTTGGTAGTGACGAAGAAGTCTGCTGGATAATAGATGAACTATTAAGTGTTCGATTCCTATTGTGATTTGATGTGTAGCCCGAGTTATGGGCGCGTGAAGAATATTTTCGTGTCTCCTAGTTGTGGAATGAAGTGCATTACATGTGGCGGTATGAGTTCAGTCCCAGGAAGACCAAATGACTGTGTAATGAGTTTGACGGTGGAAGGTATGCAGAAATACTAAATTGAGGCGAAGCAAGTGGGTTATCTCCTGCGGAGTGTTCTTAAGTGGTATGATCCCTAGGGGCATGTTAGAAAATCTCATGTGCAATTGAAAAGTACGTGTTGAAATTTGAAAATTCGGGTCGCTTAAGAGAGTGGACGCAACTGATGTGGGGATGAATGCGAGATTTGCAGAGGATTACATTACTAGATGATCTGTGTTTTCACAAACTTGTAAATGATTTGAGTTTAATCTCACTATGGTATTGTGGCATCATTAGAGTAAAAGTGTTATAGGTTATTGAGTGTGTCCTGATATATGGCTTCGAGCCAAGTTGGGGAGGTTATAGTTGATTAGCTAATTGCACGGTTATGTGCTCTGTTGGTTCCGGTTGAGGCATGATGGCGAATCAGTTCGGGTCACAGAAATTGAGCCGAGGATGGCACGAGTGAAGCAAAATTGTGATAGAGGTCATATTATTCTTTATAGAGTATGAGAATCACGGAATGTCTAGAGTGTTGTTGGTAAAGAGTTCTCGGCACATAAAGCGGGGTGTTGCCTGGTTTGTATTAGGATGACGATTTCATTTTTGCGGCATCGATGTGCCAATGAGGTACGGGTGGTTCTGTTCGTTAGGTCATGTAAGTTGCAGTTTGAATAAGAGAGAATGACTTTTGAAAATGGTTCTAATGTGTTCAAGAGTCTATAGGGAACAATCGGGTATCTTGAAGTTGCATGTGTGGTTAGAAACTGTGTTTTCATCGGAAGAGGTTCAGATTTGTGGTATTTCTATGTTAATTATGGGATTCTATGAACCAGTATCAGGAAAGCAAAGGCAACAGATTTAGATTCACTAGAAGTTCTTCAGAATATAGTGTTGCGGAATGTGGTGTTTTTGGGAATATTCGATGGAGAGTATTCAGCAGCTTATGGGTTTCAGACAGTGTGGTTCATGCTTGGGACTCATGTGGTAAGCTTGGGTGTGGCATTGTGGTGCTACAACAAGGGGAAAGGTCAAGTTGAGGATGGAATAGAAGGAAGTTTAGATGGGTGGAGTATCTTGATAGAAGACCGAATCGGTATGGTAAGGATGTGATTAATTCTTCGCGTGTGTTCAAGGCAATGAGTTCGTAGAGGTATTTTGCAGCAAAGCTCTTGAGTTCTGACAGCTTGTTTAGCTTGGTCTAGTTATAATGATTCAGTCCTGACAGCTTAGCTTGTGCAAATGGAATTGGGAGAGAATTCTTGTTGGGTTTCATCGTGGTTTGGAGATGTATATTTTCTATGGACATGCAAAGCATGGAGTGTGTAATGATTTTTCTTCTAGATGGGATAAATAGAAGTTCTTGACTAGTTGAGTGTGTCGATGTGTGTGGCATGGAAGGGAGATAAAATTTCTCATGTTATCCTTGGATGGTATGGTACATGCGATATACTGTAGAGGACCGAGATTGGCGTGTGCGAGGTTTCAGTTCAGTTCTGAAAAGTTCATAAAACTCTTAGGCAACGGGTAGCCTCAGATAATCAAGGAAATAATACTGCTAATTGGAAGTAATTTGACGAGAGTAGACATCTCAGAAAAAGGTAATGTGATTAAACTGATGATACTTCGGTAGTATTGCGGTGCTTTCTTGTTGGATTGACTGCTGATATCGTAGTTGTGTGATGGCACAGGGGAATTTTAGAATATCTTTCGTGGAATGATTGGGTACTTGAGGTGTGAAATGTATTCATACGGCGGAAATTGGGATCAGGTATGGTGATTCGTGTGCTATATGGAGTGGAGACTGGAAGTTCCTATGTACAGACTATGTAGTGGTTGTGGATCGTGTGTATTGGCACCGTTTAGCGGCTACTGGGATTTGGAGGCCCGAGTGGCCCTTTCTTTACTTGGTATGTTAGATTTTGTATATGATGTTGGGGGTATAGACTGGATGTCTCAGTGTTGGGTTACTCTAAACTATTGCGCTATGGGCTATGCCGGAAAATGCCACAGGTTGAGTGGCGAGGTGCGTTGGATTATGTTCTAACAGAGTAGTTTATATTTCAAAGACTAAGCGGACGGCTAGGAAGCATTGCTTTTCTTAATGGGGCCTTCGTGATGGATGTCAGTGCAGCGGTTTCTACTATTGATTCAGTTCCAGTGTTGAGGCACTTTTCGGATGCGTTTTTTATGGCCGGGCATGTCACCGGGAGAGGTTGTGGATTTCGATATTGATTTGGTGTCGGGCACCGTATCGTACGGCTCCGTCAGGAGTTGTAGTAGTGGAAGGAGATGCTTCAGTCTCCTTGGTAATGAGTTCGTTGGCAGGCTGATGTGGCTACGTATTCAGCTTGAGTTACTTTTCAACGATGTGAGGCATTATGATTCGTTGGTTATGGGCACATGTGGTGCGGTTCTATTGGGGATTCATAGTGAAAGTCGAGCGGGAAGAGTAATTGGGTGTTGCTCGGTAAATGGAGTGTTGGTTATGACCTATCGGGTTGCGTGTCTTATGTTATCTGTTTCACCTTGGGTGTAATGAATTGCTTGGGTTCCAGACATCATACTATGCGTGGCTGTCGATTTTAAACATCGTGACTTGAGGTGTTTCATGTGTAACGGTGTTAGGATAGGATCGTGTATTGTGGCAAGGCCACGTGGAAATATGACCTTTCGGGGTAGATTCAAGTGTTCTATTTCTATGATGTGAGACGGGGTCTCAGCCTTCTATGGTGATGGTATTGATGAGCTTGAGGTACAGCTCTTTCATTTGAGTCATTTTCATGATTTGAGTATATTCAGATTGTTTCTTATTGGTGCGCGTATTATGCAAGTTGTGGCTTAGGCCTGTATTGAGGTGTCATATCACCAGGGTGGTGTGTTGGATTCGAGATGATCGTTGGGGTCACTAATGAATACAAACGGATTTGAATTCAGCTTGTTGGATGGATAATATCGAGGTTCGGCTCAGAATCTACTGTGGTATTAGTCAAAGGGAAGTGGCTTCATGAATGGTTGATCTGAGAAATGGTTACGGTTTATTATGTGTTTCCTTTATCGTTGGCAATATATGAAAGTGTTGGAATAAGACCTTAGTGGATAAGAGGTTTTCTACCGGTATTCGGGTGTTGTGGGCAACTGTTGTGAATAGAAGTTATCGTTTCAAGTGTTTGGGGTTATGTAGGATATCATGTGATTGCACCTGAGGTTGCAGGTATGGGTTATTACAGCTGGTTCGGGTTTATTCTGAATATAGATGTGAGGTTCTGATCTTGTGTATGATTTCGGAAAGTGCAATGTGGTTCTATGGTTTATGGACTAGATGGATTGTGGAAATTTCAGTTATGTTGTGTTATCGGACCTATGCGAGATAGGGTGACGTGGGATCACCCCCGGGCATATTCTTGGCAAGGTCATTCAGCTATTAGTTCGCTTCTAGGACAACTCTGGGTACGCTCGAGGACGAGCGTTTGTCTAAGTTGGGGAGGATGTGATGACCCGACCCGTCGTCTCATGAGTTACCGCTCCGTTTCCCCCATTTTATGCTTCTTCATGTTTCATTATCAGTAATTGGTGTGTTAGAGTTGATTTGGATTGGTTTTGGTAGGAAATGAGACACTTAGTCTCTTTAAGGAAGGCTTGGTTTAGAAAAGTAAAGCGGAGGTTGACTTATGAGTTATAGGGCTCGGATGAGATTTTCGGTGATTCGGTTAGCTTCGGGGGATGATTTGTGACTTAGGAGTGTGATCAGAATTGATTTTGGAGGTCTGGTGTAGAATTAGGCTTGAATTGGAAAAGTTAGTATTTTGGCGAATTCAGGTTGATAGGTGAGAATTTGATCCAAGGGTCGGAATGGAATTCCGAGAGTTGCAGTAGCTTCATTAGGTGATTTGGGATGCGTGTGCAAAATTTCAGTTGATTCGGAGGTGTTTTGGTTGGGTTTTTGATCGAGTGTGAGTTTCGGAAGATTTGGATGAACCTAGGCTTGAATTTGATGTAATTTGATGATTTTTGTGTTAACTGTGGTGTTTTGATGGTTCGAGCAAGTTTGAATAAGGTATTGGATCATCTCGGTATTTTTGGTTGAGGTCCCGGGGGCCTCGGGGTGATTTTGGATGGCCATCGGGATGAATTTTGGAGTTGTGGAATTTCTGGTTTGCTGGTATCTGGTATTTCCGCATCTGCAGAAACGGGGCCACAGATGCGGTTCCGCAGAAGCGAAGGAGGGAGTTGCAGAAGCGAGTCTTGGACTCGAGGGAGGTTCCGTAGAAGTGGACATTTTTACCGCAGAAGCGGTATTGCTTGTGCGAGAAATGGACCGCATATGTGGTCCTGGGCGAAATGAGAGAATCCACAGAAGCAGAAGTCGTAGAAATGACATTTTATCGCAGAAGCAGAAATAGGACTGGGCAGAAGGGTTTTGAAATAACATTTCATCAGCGAACTAAGAGTATTTTCCTCCATTGTTGAACATCTTGAGAGCTTTTTTGGAGCAATTGAAGAGGGTTTCGGCTGGGATTGACTGAAGGTAAGTTTTATGAGTTAAAAACATGTTTATTATGTGAAATTAACCTAGAAATTCATGGAAATTAAGCCAAAAATTGATGAACTAGGGCTTGAGTTTTTGGTATTTCAAATTGGGATTTAATGGGTCATTTGAGCTCGGATTTGAGAATTCTTAGTATGTATGAACTCGTGAGAAGATGAGGAATCCATTGATGTTAAATTTTCTGATTTTCGAGAAGTGATCATGGGGCTCTGGTTTTGCTAATTTCAAAATTTTTACTATTTTTCGATTATTGTGATTGGGTATTGTCCCATTGGCATATTATGATGTATTCGTTATGATGTTGGATAGATTCGGCACGCGTGGAGGACGGTGTGAGGGGCAAAGGCATCGCGAGCTGGAGATTTCACCGGTTCTAGGTGAGTAATGATTGTAAATGATATCCTGAGAGTTTGAAACTTCGGATTTGAATACCATAGTGCTATATTGAGGTGACTTACACGATGGATAGCGAGCGTGAGGTAGAGCACCGTTGGGGATTGTGACTTGGTCTGCCCCAATTGATGATTTAATCGCGTATTTGACTGAAACATATTTGTTATTATCATGATTTGGGCCGATTTCCATATTTGGGCTTCGTGCCAATTATTTTAACCCTTCGGGGATATTATCACTGTTTCCTCACTATTTTACATACTACTTGAACTAAGTCCTGTTGATTATACTGATTTACGAACTCAGCTGTTTTAATAGAACTTTGAGACTTAAATGATACTTTCCACTGTTAATTAGGCTGAGCACTACTATTTTTATTGATGCCCGAGGGGCTTATGATATTTTCTGGACTAAGTGAGGCTTTCAGGCCTCGAGTGATATGTGAGGAGGCTTTCAGGCCTCGAGTGTAATGTGAAGAGGCTTTCGGGCCTTATGTTGATATGTACAGGCTTTCAGGCCTTATGATGATATAGCGCTTAGGCTATAGGAGTCCCTCCGGAGTCTGCACCCCCACAGTGAGCGCGGGTACCCATGCGATTTGAGAGTAAGCCCGAGAGGCTGATGTTGTACTGCGTGACTGATACTGAGCCCGAGGGGCTGATATTGTTCTAAGTGATGTGTTACTGTGCCCGAGGGGGTGATACTGTGCTGAGCGATTGATATTGAGCCCGAGGGGCTGGTACTGTTTTGAGATGTGCCCGAGGGGCGAACTTTTATGTGCTCATCTTGCATATTTATTTGCCTTTTACCTGTTAGGCTGAGGTATTTATGCCCGAGGGGCGGATTTTTCTGTGCTTATCAGCACTAATTGTTTTGAAATCATTTCCGTAATTATTGAAAAGATCATTTTCAAAAGAGATTTGAACTGAGCCATGGTATTTCTAAAAATTTCACAGGTTTCACTGTTTTTCTCAGAAAATTGTACCGCACTTTATACAGCATGTTGTTTGCTTTACGTGATTTTTTGATGCTCAGTTATTATTTACTTTTATTACTCACTGAGTTGGAGTACTCACTTTACTCCCTGCACCTCGCGTGCAGGTGAAGGTATTTGTTCACCCGGTAGCGGGTTTTGAGATGGTTGAAGATTTTGCTATCGCAGCTGAGCAAGGTGACCGCCAGCGTTCGCGGCACCGGATTTCTTCCTTTGATTCTAAGTTCTATTCTGTATATTACTGGCCTTGTAGTTGTATTTAGACTTCTCTAGATGCTCGTGACTTGTGACACCCCAGTTTGGGCTGTGTTTGGTTGTACTTCCGCTAAGTAATATTATTGAATCATATTTAAAAATTATTTATTCATGTTTATCTATTTCAAAAAAGGAAAATAGGGTTGGTTGGCTGGCCTTGTCTTCACGAGAGGCTCCATAATGACCGGAGCGGGGTTTGGGTCGTGACAACTCTCACATGTTCCAAGTCTCATTACTCTACCATCCTAAATCTGCACATTCTTACTCCGATTACCTTTCCCCTGCCGGAAATAAAATACTGAATCACTGGATTATGCACTGAGCAAACCTCCTTTCAAGACATTCACTGCCTCGACACGTAGGCAAATGTCCAACCATCATAACAATACTGCGGAACAATTGTTCATAAGCTTCATGGAAACTTGTGCCTAACCTCAGAGCTCTTAGAAGTTCCGCTACTAGGCTGAAACAATAAAATATCCTTCTACAAAGCGACGATAATAATCCAATCAGCTATACCGGGAGAAACATCCCGTATCACATCTGTAGTACCATTACGGCTCTTCAATTCTCGATTTATTACAAGTGGTTCGCATCGCGTAAGATTGAGTAGGAACCAAACAAAGGAATAAGCCTCACAAAAATACCAAGAAAGGAAGTACTCCTAATAGCCCTGCAGCCTCCCAAGGATAAGTACAGACGTCTCCGTACCGATCCGCGAGACTCTACTATACTTCCTCGTGACTCATGAGACCCTAAGAACCTAGTGCTCTGATACCATGTTGTCATGGCCCAAAATCCACTGAGGTTCGCGATGGCGCCGGACACTGCTGTCAGGCAAGACAACCAAATTACTTGATGAAGTTCTCATTTTTAACAATCTTGAAAACTAAGATTTTCTTTCAATTTTTCATTTAAAAAAAGACAACTGCTTCAATTCAAATTATATAATAAGAAATTAGTACAACATATTTAAAAACCATCCCAGAACCCGGTGTTGCAAGTGCATGAGTAATTACTAAGAAAAATCAAATAAAGTACAATAACAGTCCGGAACACAATATTGGATAGAAAATAAATACAGATAATTGAAAGAGACTCTGCTGACTGCGGGTCGCCTCGAGAAGTGCAACTCACCTAAGTCTTTGTATCCACCATGCTGCTACGCCAAGTAGGTCACTAGAGTTACATATACCTGTGCTACAAAAATGCACAGAAGTGTAGTATGAGTACGAAAACAACGTGTACTCTATAAGTATCTCATCTAATCTCGAAGAAGTAGAGACGAGATGGTCAACTTCGACACTTACTAGTGGTCCAATAATAATATGGTGAAGAGGTGAGGATAACATGGATTTATCTAGAAATTATAACTCATAGAGCAAGAAAACAGGTAACACCTTCCCAAATAATAAGGAAATTCCAAGATTTACTCTTTGTTATCTTTATTAGTTTATAGTGGGCCATAAAAAGGCAATATCAACTTTAATAAGTTTCAGGATAAGCAATGCAAGCATGCGCATATTATACCGAGGCGACGACCCGATCCAACATAAATAACTGTGCACTTGCCGAGGGTCGACAACGCGCCTATAGATGCATCTATTTAATCTGCCGAGGCACTCGGCCCGTTCCATAAAAAAAACACAGACAGCCAATCAAGAAATCCACACAGAGTAATTATCCAATGAAAACAAATCCTCTTTTAACCATTTAAGAAAAATGAAGTTTTTATCTGTTTAGAAATTCATTTACAAATTCGATGTGATTTAAGCAATTCAAGCTATAAATAGGTTTGTAAATAATCGAAGTATAGCATGCTTTTGGGTCCTAACTACCCGGACAATAGCATAATAGTAGCTACGCACAGACTCTCGTCACCTCGTGTGTACGTAGTCCCCACAAATAGGAGCACATAATCAACTATTTCACCTATGGGGACAATTCCCTCTTACAAAGTTAGAAAGGAGACTCACCTCACTCCGAAGATTCATAACCGGCATTCCACGCCCTTCCGAAGACTCGAATCTATGCACAACGCTCCAAAACTAACCAATAATTATGTAAATACATTAATATATGCTAAGGTACTCATTATAATCCGATTTATAATAATTCCTAACCCGGTCGAAAAGTTGACGAAAATGCCCTCGGGCCCACGTGCCCGAAATCCGAAGTTTTTTTAAGATAAAGTTTATCCATAGTCTCACGAACTCAAATATATAATTTTCTTTAAATTCCATACTCAAAATCGTGGTCAAAATCCAAGAATACTAATTTTCTATGTCTTCCCTCAAACCCCAAGTTTTCTACATATTCCTTGCCTAAATCCATATATAAACTTTGTATTTAACTCAAAGCTAATATAAATTACTTACTTCATGACGAGTGATGAAAATGGTACCTCAAAGCTGCTCCCAATCAGCTCCAATGGAAGAAAAATGGGGTTGAAATGAACCCAACCTCGGATCTTAAAAGACCTCACTGCCTCAGCAATTTCAGCACCTGGTCCCTTGACCGCTTCTGCTGTTCCGCAGGTGCGGTTGAAATACCGCTTCTGCGGTCCTACCTAGGCCGCCCTTTTCCAATTCTGCGTTCCTCCTTTCGTAGGTGCGGTCTCGCTTCTGCGGAACCTTGAACGCATCTGCGGTCCACGAGCCCCTGACCAAAATCCGCTTTTGCGCTCCTCCTTCCGCAGGTGCGGTCCTGCTTCGGCAGAAATATGAACGCATCTACGGTCCCAGCTCCCTTCACCTCCAACCGCTTATGCGGTTACCTTTCCCACTTCTTCAGGGCCGCTTCTACGGTTAACCCACAGCAGAAGCGGTTATACCAGCAACCAGACCCTTCAGCTATCCAAAATTCCAAATTTTGATCTGTTAATCACCCGGAATCTACCCGAGGCCCCAGGGACCTCAATCAAACTACCACCAATCCCAAAACATGTTATGGACTTGCTTGAAGCCTCAAATCATATCGAACAATACTAAATCATGAATCGGCCTCCAATCCAAACTTAATGAACTTTAGAATTTCAAACTTCTATTTTCGATGTTTAAACCTACCAAATCACGTCCGATTGACCTCAAATTTTGCACATAAGTCATATTCCACATTACGGACCTACTCCAACTTTCAGAATTATATTCCAACCATGATATCAAAAAGTCCTCTTTCGGTCAAACTTCTCAAAAACCTTCAAATTTCTATCTTTAGACAAATGGCTCCAAAATGACCTACGGATCTCCGAATTCACTTCCGATCGCGATCCCAACTCCAGAATCACCATACAGAGCTACTCCCAGACTTAGAATCCCAAACAGACATCAATATCACTAAAATGAACTTCAACCCAAACTTATAAAATTTCTTTCGGAATGCTACTTTCCACAATAGGCACCAAAACGCTCCCGGGTCATCTAAAACTCGATCCGGGCATACACCAAAGTCTAAAATCATCATACAAACTTACTGGAACTTCTATATCCCGATTCTGAAGTCGTTTACTAAAAATTCCAATTATGGTTAATTCTTTCTACTTTAAGCTTCCGAAATGAGAATTCTCTTTCCAAATTAATTCTGAACTTCCTGAAACTTAATTCCGACCATGCGTACAAGTCATAATGCCTGAAATGAAGTTGTTCATGGCCTCAGACTACTAAACGATGTGTTAGAGCTCAAAACGACCGGTCGGGTCATTACACAACAAAAGAAGTTTGCATCAAGAATGCGAGTTAGCAGTCCGAGATGATCAACAGAAGTTAGTCACATTCCAGAATAAAAAGAAAAAGAAAAAATAAAAAAAGGCAAGAAGTGAATCCAAATGTCAAAGTTGATGAAAGATGTGAGCTGCTCAAGACATGGCTGAGGTCACAAGCTCTGCATGTCCCGTTTTGATTTGAAAAACTCGAAGAAGATTGAACCAACACCTACAGCTAACAAGCATCAAGATTCAGATCAGAGTCCACATAAAGAACCAACCAAGACTCAAGATCAAGTTTCAGAAAACTCATAGATAGGAATCTTGTAACTCGTAGCTGATAGGCTTAGTTAGTCATTTTCATTTTTGATTTTGATGTAATAACGGGACCGCCTGTCACACCTCCTTTTTGCTACTACACCCCATGAAAGGGGTATAATAAAGGGAGTTTTTCCAATTAAAGGACAATCGAATTGGGATTTATTATTAAGGTTCAGAGTCGCCACTTGGGAGATTTATAGTGTCCCAAGTCACCGGTTTAATCCCGAATCGAGGAAAAGAATGACTCTGTTTAACAGTCCGCGAACCAGGAATTCGAGTAAAGAGTTCTGTTAACCCGGGAGAAGGTGTTAGGCATTCCCGGGTTCCGTGGTTCTAGCACGGTCGCTCAACTGTCATATTGGGCTTAAATTATCTGATTTTAAACAAATTATGAACATATGTGCAAATTTTAACTTTTTTAAACCGCTTTTATTTATATATTTTAAAAGAAGATTGCAACGTCATTAAAACACGTCTCGAATCAAGTCACATAAATGCACCCGCGATTTTGGACATATTTTAACTTCATTGGGATTTGGATTTGGGTCACATAAATGTGCACCCGAATTTAATAAGGTAAAATTATTAAATGACGCACCTAAAAGTAACTACGCGTTATTAATTTTGCGAGGGCCATGAAATTTGCTAAATAGCACGCCTCGAATTCTAAGGTTATTTTAAACATTTAAAGAGGGCCATGCAATTTGATTTTAATTTGGCACGGCGCACTTCAATTCCAATTAATAGCCTAATTAATCAATGCTAAATGAGTAAAAGCTTTATTGCCTCCAATTAGTGAGGCATGTGTGCAGAGGAGCCAATCGATCCAATTATGCAAAAAGGGAATGGGCCGGATACAAAAGTAATAGTGGCCCAATTGGAGGAATGAATAGGACATGGGACAAGGCCTCGTGATGAGACTGATTCCTATGTACAGTCAAATTGCAATGAGTGTTCAATTAGTGCTCAAGGGAACAAATTCAGGTTTCTAACATGCATAGGCACTATAATGAAGAGAAAGCAGACTAAATACAGACACCTGATTATCCAAACATTCAAACGTTCAAATTCTAAAATTTTGAGAGGACTATTACATAGCCAATTAACTAAGCATGGACAATTAACCCTTAATCGAAATAGAGCAGGCTGCAAATCCAAATTATATTCAAATTTTCATGTCAAATTGTGACTACACATGCTTGATCCTACCACCATCTTAAATTAACATGAAACCATTAACATTCTGCAAATTGGACACATATCTTAACTTTTGAATCATCCTGTCCAAAACGCGTACTTATGCTATTCAAAACACTGTAATTTTGCAACTACTAAACTGATGAAATTAAACAGTCATGTCATCCTTCCGTATTCGAACCAACTGGGCAAATATTTCAGTTTCACACCATTTCGAAACTACAAATTAGTCGCACGCCATTTGAAAATACATTCAAATAATACCACCATCACCCTTAGCCCCTTCAATCACAATTTCAACATAGAACTAACACACAAAACAGATTATATGCCTCAACCAAGGCTGAAGAAACCTTGCTGCATTTTTAACTTACTTAAAGCTCTTAAATACAATGTCCCAACAATATATAATGTAAATACAACATGAGCATACCCTGTTTAAGCTAGACTATAACACAATGGCTCATCAAATAGAACATGTACAACCAGAACTAATTGAATTTTAATTCTGTCCTGTTCAGCAATCAGTATGTTTAATCACGATCCCTCTAAGCTAGATAACATAGAAAGAGCATGAAGATAAGGGAAGCAAAACTTCAGAAATGATATCCATCAACTTTGATCATATTTCATAGTTCAAACTTTAAAATACAATCAGGTGATGTCCAGGGGCTAGGTAAGTACCTGGAAATGGAAAAGAACAGGAAATGAAGAATTATCAGGTGCAGTAATAGAGATCAGCAACAAGCACAACCCAAACTTGGTAAATGAACTCAGTAATCCCAATGGGACAACCGTTCTATTTGCAGGATTCCAACCAGTATTTCGAGGAAAAACAATACCACTATTTCAAAGAAAACCCTCAAATGAACCGACAACTACTTCGGCTCAACTTAGACAAAAGAATCAATGGAATAGTAACTCCTTTCTCAATATACTCTTTTCTGGATTCCCAATGACTCTTTTCTTAGTTTGATCTGCCTATATCTTAGGGTTTATTAGAATAACACTCTCAAACACTCTCTTAAGTTTTTTTTATGAGTGTTTAGCCAAGTGTATGGTCCAGTCCCCTTCTTTCTGATTATCAGACTATATTTATATCCCCCAAACCCCAAAAACTTTCCAGCTCTTAAGAGCACTTCACCAATTAAGAAATAATATCCCCCCATTGTTCTCTGATTTTCCACCCTATAAAGACTGTCAGTTCTACTATTAGCCCTCTTTCCCATTATTTTAATTCAATTGGTATGGCAAACTGTATTTTAATCCTGGCGTGCCTAACCAACAGTGTTGTCACCCCACTAATCCTAAACCCTTTAGTTCTATTAATTGTCCCTTAGACTTATGATTAATCAACAACCCCCCCCCCCTGCTTTTTTAATTCTAGGACAACCTGGGTCCAATTTGACACAAGGCAAATCGATTCAAACCTCGTACCAGCCTGTGTCTATCCCTCAAAATAGGTCATGGGTCAGTGACCCGACTAATTGACCTATTTAAACCAACAAAACGCCTTCGAAACCAAATCAAACAGTTCAAATGACAGCTAAAAGCAACAGGAGTTTCGAGTAACAAAATCTTAATGTCTATTAAATTAAGACTAATGCACAGACCTATTTATCAATCAAAAAGTTTCTAACATACTCTTAGGGAAAAACTGATGAAAACTGGACCAAATAAAAGGTCCTATAGAGAAGGAAGAACATAAATGACAAAAATGACGGATGATGAAGAAAATTACTAACAAAAGAAAAAAAAGAAAGAAATACCTCAAAGACTTGGAACGGACTTGACCCAATATGAATGTTCTTTCGATTTTTTGATCGGACTAGACCATAAACTTGGGTTTTCATGTGAAAACCCAGGACTAAAGTCCAGTCCAACAAAAAATATCCTTACAGCCCCCTTTTTTTGTATTCTAGGGCTCGCGATCATTAGAGTTCAGATTTGAAATTCGGGCATTTTGAGGGGGGTTTGGGGGAAACTGATAAGGGATTTGGAGTGAGGGTAGTCCGGGGGTTGTATGGCATCAATTTGGGGTCAATCGGGTAAACTAGGGTTCAACCGGACTTCTTTGATTTAAGATTCGAGAAGTCTGGTCGATATTCGAGGGAACCTGTTTGGATATTTGGAATGGGGAGGTTGAGGCGAGGCTAGGGTGTTAATTTGGAGGTCATCGGAAAAGAGGCCGCCGGGTTTAAGGCGGTGGAGAGGGGTGGCGGCTGCTAGGGTTTGGGTCGTTTGGTCTCTGATGTTGGAAACGAAGGGGATGGGGGGGTTCAAAGGGGGCGGGGGTCTATTTGGAGATATATATATGGGAGGGGTGAACGAATCTAGGCCGTTAGATCAACTGAGATCAGCGGCCTGGATTAACCACTTAAAAAGAACAGTGTCGTTTAGACACTCCAGGGGCTGGGTCGGTCTTGTTTGAATGGGTTGGGTCAGATTAACGGGTAATGGGGTGGGATCTCGACCGTTCGATCGAATTGATCCAACGGCTTGGATCAATTGGACCCAAGCGACGTCGTTTTGATGGAGTGTGGAGACGGACCGGGAAGAAGGGCGGGTTTGGGCTGGACCGAACGGGTTTTTGCCAAAATCAATTGGGTCAAGGGATTTTTGGCCCAATTTTAATTCATTTCTCTTTTTATTGATTTTCTTTCATTTTTACTCCTAAACCAATTTCAAAATTAAAACCAAAATTCTAACTTAAATTAATAAAAAACAAAATCGACTAAAAATACTAATTCACTTCAAATAACATTTATCACAAGTAATTAAATACTAAAAATAAAATAATCACACAATCTTGACATTAACACTAATAATGCAAAAATACATATTTTTATGATTTTCATTATTTTTTTTAAAGCAATTAATTATTGATTAATTGCAAAATGTTGATTTAAATTGTAAACACAATTGCAACATATTTTTTGTATTTTTCTATTAATTTAAACAACAAACACGCACACACAAATGCTAACAATTACTAAAAATATCACGAAAATTCGCAAAATTGCATACAATAAAACAAATATTTTTGTTTCAATTTTGTGGGAATAATTCATGTGAGGCAAAAATCACGAGCTCACAACTGGCCCTCTTTGCTCGTGAACACGAAGAGTTTTCGTGCAAAGACAAAGTGAGCGGTAATGAGCGATTTTTTCCCGTTTGAGTACTCCGTGTGAAGCATTTTTCTAAAAGATTTGACGGAATCTTTGTTTCAGAGGTTTCCTACATATCCTTGGCTAAAAAGTAATCAGGTCAATGTAGTTCGGGATGTTTTAGTAGCTGGGACTACCATGAAGTTGTGTTTACTATTACTGCTGCTGTTGCTGCTTGCTGACCCCCTTATTACATCACGCTAAAAAAAATAAAGAAGCTAGGCTAAGCTATGGCCTATGAATTATAAAGACTTATTCTCAAACTTGTTCTGCGACCGTTGTTGCCTTGTCGCCTTGTTTTTCCTCACAATAATCCTTTTGTTGCTGTCTTGCACCGACTTCTTTATTTGAACTGTATCTCTCCGTTCTTCAGCTGAGTACCCTATTACTGATCTTTTGAACATCTTTACTTGACTGTCGTCGTCTACCTCTATTCTCCAGGCGGGCTCCTGACTTCTTAACTTTAATTGTATTCCTCTGCTCTCCAGGCGAGCTCCTAACTTCAAAATTTTAAAAGGTACACCTCTATTCTCCAGGCGGGCTCCTGACTTCGAAACCTTAAAATGTACACCTTTGTTCTTCATGCGGGCTCCTGACTTCAAATCTTTAAAAAGTACACCTATGTTATCCAGGAGGGCTCCTGACTTCAAAACATAAAAAGTACACCTATATTCTCCAGGCGGGCTCCTGACTTCACAATATTAACAATTACACCTCTGTTCTCCAGGCGAGCTCTTGACTTCACAACTTTAACAATTACACCTCTGTTCTCCAGGCGGGCTCCTGACTTCACTACTTTAAAATTATACCTATGTTCTCCAGGCAGGCTCCTGACTTTACAACTTTAACAATTACACTTTTGTTCTCCAGGCGGGCTCCTGACTTCACAACTTTAACAATTACACCTTTGTTCTCCAGGCGGGCTCCTGACTTCAACTATCTTCAACAAAACAACGAAAATTTGCTGCCCTAGTTTGGTGCATGTCTGGTACTTGCTCTCTTTTCGCGGAAAATTTTCTCCGCTATCAACAACACTTCCTGCCCCTGTTTCAAACACAAAGAAAAATTGGTCAGTTTAGGGTGTGGTGATCGGATGTGGTATTCCTGCTGGGGATGGTTTTTCCCTTCTCTCCTTTCCATACTTGGTTTTGTTCGACTGCCTTGAACTCGGTCGAGAATTTTCGACCCTCTGACTAACCCTTATCCACAAACTTCCCCCATTGTTACTTTCCACTTCTAGTCTTTCTTATCTGATCCCATTCCTTTCACGGAATCTTAGACCAAATCATCATCTGGATTTCCAATGACGCCTTTCACGTCTCATCATATCATCTTCGACCTGTCCTAGCCACACTTCGCTTCGCACCATGTTGGAAGCTGGTAGTAAGCTTTGAAATTCCTTCTCATTTGTTAGAATAAATTTATTATTGTAAAAGCCTTAGCCAAAGAAAATAAATGCGATGATTTCAAAAGATAAGAATAAAAGAGAATATTCCTTTAGAAGACCATTTGAGAAAAGAAAAAGGACTTATCTGAATGGGATAGCCGATCCCAATGATCATGTTGTGCATTTCGGATTAATCAACCCAGTCTATTTATTTTAATCAATTTCCAGTTGTCTCGCTCCTGCCTCAAAATTCTCACGATTAAATTCTCTACTAAATTCTAACTTTGTTCTACTTGATGCCTCGACGGATTTTTGCCGTCAACCTTAACTTGTTCGTTCCTTTCTCAGTTCTTTGTCGCCTTATGGTGCCTGTGAAGGTTTTCACCAATAAGAATCTCTCATTTTTTGGACTTCTCTCGACTTACATCGCCTTACAGTGCCCTTGCAGGTTTTCACTAACAAGACTCTCTCATTTTTGGACTTCTCTCAGCTTACGTCGCCTTACAGTGCCCTTGCGGGTTTTCACTAAATAAGACTCTCTCATTTTTCATTCTTTTTGCTTAAAACCGGATTATTGTCCCTGATATGCACTATCTATACTTGCTTGACTTGGCACCCCTCGAAGACTGATCGGGAGGTCTTTCTTTGGATGTTAATATGGTTCTTGGATAGGTTTGGAAAGAAAAAGGTATCGAAATTTCAAACCAAATCCAACGGGTTAGAATTACAACTTTTGGAACCAACTTTCTCATTTCAAACATAACTTCTGCCCCAGTTTCTTGCTTGGGGGCCTTTTGAGTTTTACTTCCCTATGACCGAGTCGTGAAGCTGCCTACGTATCCTTAAGAGGAATCAGGTCAAACGTATTTCAACCGAATTCCTTGTTGTTACAGTTTTCTCTTTTCATTTATTTTTTCTTTTCTATTTACCTTTTCTTTATATTTTTTTCTTTTCTTTCTTCTCTTTTCCTTTTTTCTTGGTTATTGATTCCAAAAGAGGGTATGAAATAAAATAAATAAGGCTCAAAAGGGTGAACAAAGGGTAAACTGTTTAGATAGCAGAACAAATTGTCTTCGTCATTTCAACCTTCGAGATAATGCCAAGTACAAAGAATCAGTGATTATACTAAAGAAATCATACATAATATCTCTTGACCGCATCAGAATTGATAGCCATATCTATGCTTTTTCCTTCAATATATGTTAAACATAAAGTACCATTGGACAATACTCTGGTCACAATGAACGGTCCTTGCCAGTTCGGGGCGAACTTGCCCTTTTCTTCAGCCTGATATGGAAAGATCAGTTTCAACACTTGCTGCCCCACTTCAAACCTCTAGGGACGCACCTTCTTTTTATACGCTCTTGTTATCCTCTTTTGATACAATTGGCCAAGACATACTGCTGCCAATCTTTTTTCATCAATTAAACTCAACTGTTCCAAACGGGTTTTGACCCACTCATCATCATCAATCTCAGCCTTGGCGACAATCCGAAGAGACAGCATTTCGACATCTGCAGGGATCACTGCTTCAGTGCCATATACCAACAAGTAAGGAGTTGCACCTACTGAAATATGAACAGTAGTGCGATAACCCAATAACCCAAATGGTAACTTCTCATGCCATTGCCTGGAACTTTCTCAGTATTTTCTTTATGTTCTTGTTGGCTGCCTCAACATGCTCCATTCACCTTAGGAGAATATGGGGTAGAATTGCGATGTGTAATCTTAAACTGCTGACATTCTTTCATCAAATAGTTGTTAAGACTAGCACCATTATCTATGATGATTACCTTTGGGATTCCAAATCGACAGATGATATTTGATACTTCAATGGATCCAACCATAAGATAAGTAGTGTATGCTGGAAGATAATGTTTCAACTTTTGTATTACCCAAGTTGGGGCGCTATATGTCCTCTCGGTGAGTGTACTTAACCCCATAAATGGTGAACTTCTTGTGCTTATTGTTTTGGAGTTAGATTGATTTTTAGACTGATTTAAGGGTTCCTCATGCATGCCATGTCATTAAAACCAACGTAAGAAGAATTGTATAGAAGAAAAGAAGAAAGCAAAAGTAAAATTTATCAGGAATGAATAAAAGGAAGAAACTGCATTTCATTAAAAATGAAAGAAAACAAGGTTTGCAAACTTAAAAACAAACTAAAAATAAAATTTGGGTTACAACCCTAGAATAATCCAACACAAACTTAGAGGAAAATCAAAGCAAACTACCAAGACTCCTTCCTGGTTAGCCAAAAAGGAATGTCTTTCCTATTACCACGCTTGGCATCTTAACCACTCAGCTCTGCATCAATATTTCCAAGACCATTACCAACTTTAATGTCATCAGTTTTAATCAGCACGTTCTTAAGGGGATTCGCATACTCCCTACCACTGTCATTCATCACGATTACCCCTTCGTGAATCATTCTTTCTATTTCTTTTTTTCAAAGAACGACAATTCTCAATGCTATGCCCTTGGACATTAGAGTGACACACGCATCGTACAGCAGGATCAAAGACCCTTGCGTATGGGTCTGGAGTATAACCGAGGAGCGACTTAATCAGGCCGGAACGCTTTAGCTTTTCAAACAAACTTGCATAAGATTCTCCGAAAGCATACTCCTTTTCCAGTAGTCTTTTTATTTTGTACTCTGGCTTTGGTTGGAATCTTTTGCGGACAGGTGGTTGATACGCTTGATGAGGCATTTGTGGTAGCAATGCAGACCATCGTGGGCCTCGGGGATATGGGGCGTATGGTGGTGCAACATGGACAGGATATTTGGGAAGTGATGTACGATTTAGAGGGCTTTGTGGAGAGAAGTAGTGGTCGGTAGAATTAAAAGGATATCCACGGGGTCGATATGGAGGTTGAGGGCGTTACCAAGGATGACCACTAGACTTTTTCGTTGGTGGGGTTCTACAACATCCTTTCTTTCCATGGAAAGATTATCCGGAGCAACTTGTTCACTCCATCTGAGCCAGAACTTCCTAAAAGTTCCTTCAGGTTTCTTTTCTATCTGAGATGTGGGGGAGTGATCCGGGAGGATGTTTGTGTTGTTCAGAAAGTGTCGCAAAAAATCCTGAGCCATGTCATCCCATGTATGCCATTTACTGACATTCTGACGATTATATCACTCCAAGGTTTCCCCAGTCAAGCTTTTACTGAAGTACGCCATTAACAAATCGTCTTTCTCGCCAACATTCCTCATTTCCTTGCAATATTCCCTCAAATGGACCACCGGATCTTCACCTTCTTCATTCAAGTTGAACTTTGGTACTTTGAACTCTATGAGCAGGCGGATGTCGGGGAGTGTACACAACTCTTGGTGAGACATGCTACCTTGGTCTCCCGTCCCTTGTCCGTTTTTTAAGGACTGTTCTATGTTCTTCATCCTCTCAGAACTTGGAGGAAGAGTGATGGGGACGTCGGGGTGATTGGAAGATGCCAAAGTTTGGGTAAGGACAACAACTGAGAAACTGGGTGGTGGCGGTATTGGTGTCTTCACGACCATCCAAGCCTAATGCATGTATGTTATGTGTTGTCTTAACATCCTCACCTCATCAGCCAAACCTGTGTCATGTTCAACTAACCACTTTGGGGTACTGATATCAACCACCCCAATTTTATTGTTATCCGCCATCGACCTTTTGGGTTTTTATGTTGTAGAGAGGATTTACTATTTCCGGAACCACAACCAACCAACTTTCTGGATTGATGTGACAAAATGAAACCATTACGTTAGCGTTAGAGCATTTAACAGATAGGCAAACATACATTAAAGATGCAATGCACCTAAGCAGTCAACCATTTCTATTATGCATTTGCTTGGTTGCTTGCGTCATTCCGGCTTCTCATGATTGTGCCCCTTCTTTTAACGTCTCTCCAACTTTCCTTTATTTTACTTATTTTCTCATTTTTCTCTTCTTTTTTTTTCTTCTTTTAGTGGTGGTCAAATCTTATATAGATTGCCTACGTATCATGTCCTCGTATGAATCAGACCGTGCGTAGTTCTGACTGATGTAAATTATGTAGCCAAATATTTTTAAAAACAACTGCTCTTATTATAACACTTTGAAGAAGTCGCAAACTTTAAAAGTAAAATAAAGCAAACTTGAAAAGAAACCGACTTACAAACTTTAAACAGATTCAAAACAAAGATTAAGAATACATTAAGGCCTTAAAATTTCCTGGGGCCTACGAGGCATCATTCGGCCTTGCCGCGAGCCTTTGTACGAGATCCCTTTGGAGCCTATCCAAATCGCTCATTATTTGTCGGACGAATGTCATCACTGCCGCAAAAAAGGTGGTACGGGTCATGTTCTCGCACGCTCGGCATTTTGCAACAATGTAATGTGCGATGTTTGCGACCTCTTCTCTAATCATGTTCTTTTCCTGCAGCACTCATCCTATCTGTTGGGTTTCCAGCACTCGGGAATTATGAAGGAGTTGATCTTGAAACTTATGCATTTGTTTCTCCATCCACGCCATCAGGTCTTAACAGTGTTTCCTATCTGCTCCGGAATCTCTAGCTTGCCTGAATACCCTGTCTTCGAGAGTGGATATTGTTCCTCTCAAGACAGTGACGCTTCCCTCATAATCCATCTTCATCTGCTGTATATGAAGTGACCTCTCTTTTGCGTCCTTTGTCCATCTGGCTCGGATCCTTGCTAAGCTAGCTTCAGATCTCTCCAAGTCCTCTTGGCATTCGTGGGCTTTTCCTTTTAGTTCATTTATGAGTTTTTGGTCAGCCCGGCTCCTTTCTGGTTTTTCGTTCTCGATTCTCATTTTTCGGATCTGAGTTTTAAGGGCCTCGTTTTCTTGGATCAGATTCTTCTTTTACCCCTCATCTGCAGCGGCTTGAACATCCTTTTCAAACTGAAGTTCCATGGCTTGCTTCTCCAGTTTGCCTATTGTGGCCCTGTACTCGCGTTCTTTAACCAACCAGTCCCACTGTTCCTGTGTTGATTCGACGAAATCCTATAGGTGGGGTCTTTTGGCGGGCCTCCCGAATGCTATTTCTTTCTTATACCAAGCATGATACCCAAGTGAAACTTCTCCTTTAGATCAATCCTGTACACAAGTATTTGCCGCCAGGTATTGATATTCACTCCAAATTTGGCGGACTCTTGCTTCAGGACTGACCATCCGGTCCAATCTCAACTACCCGGACACTGAGATCTTTATCTTTAGGCACTATCTGGCACCTCCCGAGTTGTCTCAAAACCCGATACGGGGAATAAGGCTGGATGCTCCTAAGACCCATCAGAAGAAAATGAGGCCCCGTTGCTGGCATGTATATGATTTTGTCCACAGGCAACCATCCCAGCGTCCATTCTATTTGGCCGGCAGTGAGGGACCAAAAGTAAGACATCCATCCTGTGACACCTTCAGGCAAGCTGATCCCTTTAATCCTTATATAAAATTCCTCTATACAAGTTTTCTCGGTTGACCCATAGCTTATGAACTGGGGACGGTGGCACAGGTGTTCGGTCATCCACATTTGCAACAACATATTGCACCTCTCAAAGAAGTCTCCCCCGGCTCTGCAGACTGTGAGAGCACGAAAGATTTCAGCTACTATCATTGGCGCGAGTGTGCTCTTGGCCTGAGTGAGCAAAGTGCTAACAACCCCTGCTATTTTTATGTCGATATTCCCGTCTTTTCCCGGGAACACTAGGAGCCCCAGGAAAGCCACCATAAAAGCGAATCGTCTATGCTCTTCCCATTTAGGGCGATTTCCTTTGCTACAGATTTTATTCTCCGGCTTGTTGAACCCTCCAATACGACTATATCTATTGTATATGAATGATAAAGTACAAAAACCAACTGCCAAGTCCGGGTTGTGTACCCCTCTGCTTATCTTTAGTGAGTCCAAAAATCTGTGCACAGCTACGGTTCTTGGAGCAACCAAATACTTGTGTATTAAAGGAAGCTCAGCATTCCCAATATACCCGACTATTTCTTCTAAGGTGAGTTCAAAATCTGAAAAGTGGAACACATTGTGCGCCGGGTCCCAGCATGTGACCAATGCCCTTATGATGTCTCCCCTCGGTATAATTTCCAACAATCCGGGAAGGCCCCCCAAATATTTCTTGATCTCGCCTTGCCCTTCTCCCCCCATATCGTTCTACCACAGCCGCAACTCCAAAGGAATCTTGCTTATGAAAGAGAAAGGTTCATTTTGTACTGTGCTCATCCTGCACATTTATTAAGATGATTAAGTGAAACAATCCTGATTTTTATTATATGTGACACAAAAATCAAAAATTAAAATTGACCACTTTTCTTTCATATTTTTTTAATTCGAAAGCCCAGTTTTGCAGATACGGCCTTTCAGCATTTCCGAAGGAAGATTTTAAGGTTGTGTCTGCTAGCTGGTCAAAAATTGGAAAAGACCAAAGGTGGCTGTTTATGCAAAATCAGCCCTCCGGCATCCCTTTCGGGAACATTCGGCTACTTTTGGCATTACCTCACTTGTTTATAATAAAACAAAACTTTATTTATTTTGGGCCATTTTTGCAAAAAATAAGTTGGACCCGATGGGGGTTGCCTACGTATCTCACATCTGGTGAGAATCAAACTTACGTAGTTCGGGCAAATAAAACGGACTCTTCTTGAAAACAAAATACATACCCTCTTTTTTTTCGGAAAATAAAACGACTATTATTTTTTAACACAACTCTATTTTTTTGAAAACAAGATTTTCTTATTCTCCTTTTATTGACAAACAACTAAACTATTTTTTGAAAACCAAAAGTTTTTTTTTTCCAAAAATTTGGGCAGAGTCTCGACACTATTTGGACATTGTGTTTTTCAAAACAGTCGATTAACTCTCTTTACCCTCATACTGCTGTATATTTTTCTCTTTTTTTTCAAATATTCGAAAGTCGGTCAGCGTGCAAGTCCGAACCAAATAAACGCGCAAGTAGGATGCATCAGGATTTTCCATTATTTAAGGTACACCTGTCATAGACGAACCCAACCCCTGTATTGAGTCCCCTAAGTCAAAATGCACATGATGCAAATAAGCGCTCCTACTAGGGATCCGACATGAGGCTGAGTTATTCTAGGTTCAAAAATCTGGGCATATGTTCTAGACTGTGTACCCAAGAGGACAACTTGAGTCGAGAAGGGGGCTACGTACCGGGAACCAAAAGGTCATCCGGCTTAGTAACTTGTCTGGCTTCTTTCTTACTTTTAGGTATGACGGAAACAGAATATGGAGTCTCGACCAGCGAGCACATCTCCGGAGTTGAGAAGAGAAAGGTTTCGTAACAGTTTTATATATACAATTCAAATAATATCAAAGCGGTAAAAACATCACATAGCACATTAACCAAAACATGTAATAAAATCAAATAATATACAAGCCAAATACAACAAATATTCCAAACTCGAATTCTTGAACCCTGAACTGAAGTTCTGGGTTCTTGTCCCCAACAGAGTCGCCAGAGCTGTCACACCTCCTTTTTCCTACTACACCCCTTGAAAGGGGTATAATAAAGGGAGTTTTTCCAATTAAAGGACAATCGAATTGGGATTTATTATTAAGGTTCAGAGTCGCCACTTGGGAGATTTATGGTGTCACACGTCACCGGTTGAATCCCAAATCGAGGAAAAGAATGACTCTTCTAAACAGTCCGCGAACCAGAAATCCGAGTAAGGAATTCTGTTAACCCGGGAGAAGGTGTTACGTATTCTCGGGTTCCGTGGTTCTAGCACGGTCGCCCAACTATCATATTGGACTTAAATTATCTGATTTTAAACAAATTACGAACCTATGTGCAAATTTTAACTTTTTTAAACCGTTTTTATTCATATATTTTTAAAGAAGATTGCAACGTCGTTAAAACACGTCTCGAATCACGTCACATAAATGCACCCACGATTTTTTACATATTTTAACTTCGTTTGGAATTTAGATTTGGGTCACATAAATGTGCACCCGAATTTAAGAAGGTAAAATTATTAAATGACTCGTGTAAAAGCAACAACGCATCATTAATTTTGTGAGGGCCATGAAATTTTCTAAATGGCACGCCTCGAATTCTAAGGTTATTTTAAACAATTAAATAGGGCCACACAATTTGATTTTTATTTGGTGTGGCGCACCTCAATTCCAATTAATAGCCTAATTAATCAATGCTAAATGAGTAAAAGCTTTATTGCCGCCAGTTAGCGAGGCCTGTGTGCAAAGGAGCCAATCGATCCAATTATGCAAAAAGGGAATGGGCCGGATACAAAAGTAATAATGGCCCAATTGGAGGAATGAACAGGACATGAGACAAGGCCTCGTGATGAGCCCGGTTCCGATGTGCAGTCAAACTGCAATGATTGTTCAACCAGTGCTCAAGGGAACAAATTAAGGTTTCTAACATGCATAGGCACTATAATGGAGAGGAAGCAGACTAAATACAGACACCTGATTATCCAAACATTCAAACATTCAAATTCTAAAATTTTGAGAGAACCATTATAGAACCAATTAACTAAGCATGGACAATTAACCCTTAATCAAAATAGAGCAGGCTGCAAATCCAAATGATATTCAAAATTTCATGTCAAATTGTGACTACACATGCTTGATCCTACCACCATCTTAAATTAACATGAAACCATTAACATTCTGCAAATTGGACACACCTCTTAACTTTCAATCATCCTGTTCAAAACGCGTACTTATGCTATTCAAAACACTGTAATTTTGCAACTACTAAACTAATGAAATTAAACAGTCGTGTTATCCTTCCGTATTCGAACCAACTGGGCAAACATTTCAGTTTCACACCATTTCTAAACTACAAATCAGTCGTATGCTATTTGAAAATACATTCGAATAATACCACCATCACCCTTAGCCCCTTCAATCCCAATTTAAACATGGAACTAACACACAAAATAGATTATATGCCTCAACCAAGGCTGAAGCAACCTTGCTGCATTTTTAACTTACTTAAAGCTCTTAAATACAATGTCCCAACAATATGTAGTGTAAATACAACATGAGGATACCCTGTTTAAGCTAGACTATGAACACAATGGCTAATCAAATATAACATGTACAACAAGAACTAGCTGAATTTAAATTATGTCCTGTTCAGTAATCAGTATGTTTAATCACGATCCCTCTAAGCTAGATAACACATAATGAGCATGAAGATAAGGGAAGCAAAACTTCAGAAATAATAGCCATCAACTTTGATCATATTTCATAGTTCAAACTCCAAAATACATTTAGGTGATGTCCAGGGGTTTGGTAAATACCTGGAAATGGAAAAGAACAGGAAATGAAGAATTATCAGGTGCAGTAATAGATACCAGGAACAATAACAGCAATAAGCACAGCCCAAACTTGGTAAATGAACTCAGTAATCCCAATGGGACAGCAGTTCTATTTGCAGGATTCCAACCAGTATTTTCAGGAAAAAAAATACCACTATTTCAAAGAAAAACCTCAAATGAACCCACAACTACTTCAACTCAACTCAAACAAAAGAGTCAATGGAACAGTAACTCCTTTCTCAATATACTCTTTTCTGGATTCCCAATGACTCATTTCTTAGTTTGATCTGCCTATATCTTAGGGTTTATCAGAATATTACTCTCAAATTCTCTCTTAAGTTTTCTTTTATGAGCGTATAGCATAGTGTATGGTCCAGTCCTCTTCTTTCTGATTATCAGATTATATTTACATCCCCCAAACCCCAAAAACTTTCCAGCTATTAAGAGCACTTCACCAATTAAAAAACAATTTCCCCCCATTGTTCTCTGATTTTTCATCGTATAAAGACTGTCAGTTCCACTATTAGCCTTCTTTTCCATTATTTTAATTCAATTGGTATGGGCAAACTGTATTTTAATCCTGGCATGCCTAACCAACAGTGTTGGCACCCCATTAATCCTAAACCCTTTAGTTATATTAATTGTCCCTTAGACTTCTGATTAATCAACACCCCCTCCCCCCCCCTCCCGTTTTTTTAATTCCAGGAAAGCCTGAGTCCAATTTGACCCAAGGCAACGATTCAAACCTCCAATCAGCCTGTGTCTGACCCTCAAAATGGGTCATGGGTCAGTGACCCGACTAATTGACCCATTTAAACCAACAAAACGCCTTCGAAACCAAATCAAACAGTTCAAATGACA
>MU719004.1:0-30623 GCA_026770625.1 Nicotiana glauca | reverse complement strand
CAGATTAACGGGTAATGGGGTGGGATCTCGACCGTTGGATCGAATTGATCCAACGGCTTGGATCAATTGGACCCAAGCGACGTCGTTTTGATGGAGTGTGGAGACAGACCGGGTAGAAGGGCGGGTCTGGGCTGGACCGGACGGATTTTTTCCAAAATCAATTGGGCCAGGGGATTTTTGGCCCAATTTTAATTCCTTTCTCTTGTTATTGATTTTCTTTCATTTTACTCCTAAATCAATTTCAAAATTAAAACCAAAATTCTAACTTAAATTAATAAAAACCAAAATCGACTTAAAAATACTAATTCACTTTAAATAATATTTATCACAAGTAATTAAATACTAAAAATAAAATAATCACACAATTTTGACATTAACACTAATAATGCAAAAATACATATTTTTATGATTTTTATTCTTTTTGTAAAGCAATTAATGATTGATTAATTCCAAAATGATGATTTAAATTATAAACACAATTGCAACATATTTTTTATATTTTTCTATTAATTTAAACAAAAAATACGCACAAACAAATGCTAACAATTACTAAAACTATTACGAAAATTCGCAAAATTGCATACAATAAAATAAATATTTTGTTTCAATTTTGTGGGAATAATTCATGTGAGGCAAAAATCAAATGTTCACACCGCCAACCGGAACCTCGACGACACCTCAATCGGCTCTCCATCTCAGTATACTCCATCACCTCTTTCACTTCTGAACTACATGTGGCCTGATTCCTTTGTAGCCAAGGATATGTAGGCAACTCAGATACCAAGGCTCAGTCATATTCTCCTTTCTCTTAGCTTTGGTCTTTCTAAATATGGGTCGGGCCAAAAAACATGTCTAGTCATTCTTTGTCTGAAAACTCTTCGCATTCCCAGTCAAAGCGGGGCAGCTGTAGGCATGTGATTTTTGACCCTCCCCATGATTTTCTATATTTTAGCATGTAAATATTTATTTTAGGCCTACTATCTTTATTTCAACTATATTTGACTCTTTTACTTTATTTTGTCACAAAAAATAAAAATTACTAAAATATTTTAGTTTACGTATATTTCATATATTTAAATAAAAAATATACAAAAATAGTACCTTATCTTTATTTTCATATAATCTTGAAAACACAAAAATAGTATCAATATAGTTTAGTTCAATTAATTAAGACTAGTTTTATATTTTGTAGAAAGAGTTAGTCTTGGGTTAGTTTTTCCCATTTTAATCTTGTAATCTATTTTTTTAGTCTGTGGCCCAATTTTAAGGCCCAGCAATACCAAAGTCATAACCTTTAACCTAAAAACCCTCTCTATATAACCAAAATTAGCCTAAAAATACCTAGACACCAAGACCTAGACCCTGGACACTCAAAAAAGTGGCACACCTCCCTCCCAATAATTCAGAGCAACATCATGTGGAAGAGCTTGAAAACTTTGTTGAGTTGAAAAAAAAAAAATTAATCCAGCTACTCAACCAATTAGCTCTCTTCCCAGCTAGTAATTATCTCTAGAGATAATTGAGAAAGCAATTATACGAAATAGCAGCGATCCCCATTAGTGACATCATTCCCAATGGAATTGTATCTTACTTCGACGAGCAAGATTAGATGTAGGGCGTTTCCGTACACTCATTTGCTCAGGGCGAGAAAGTCATTCTCTTCGCCGTTCCCGAGCTTAGCACTTTGTCATTTTCAAGGATCTGATTTGACTGGAGGTTTTATTTTATCTAAGGGCGATTTGGGTTTTGAGCTTTTCGGTGTCGATTCGAGGTTCCGATTTATAATTTCGGTATTTCAATCCAAGGGTCGTTGCCTTGTTTAGCTCGATTGATTTGCAAGTTTTAGCTTTGTTCATCAATAAAAGGTCCATTTCTTAATTTTCTTTCTTGTTTTTATTTTATTAAAATATCTTGGCGCGTGTGTTGGTTGATTTGTGATTCTACGTTGTTTGAGTCGCATGTTTTAGTTTTTCATTTAAATTGTTTTAGTTAGCTTTTAATTTGATTGTGATGTATCTCGTCTAGTCTTGGTTCTTGAATAAGTGCTTTTAATTGGGTTGATAGAAAATTGGAACTATTTCTTTCTTGGCAAGGAATAAGAATGGGCCATAAGGTTAGTTTTGGACCATAAGGAATCTAGACAAGTAATAGATCATGTTAGTTAGCCTATTTGCCCCAATAATATCTTGTTCATAAATTTGGCGTCACAACAATCTCAAAGATTAGGAAATAATTCAACTGCGCTAGTTGCTTTAGGCGCGATCAATAATAAATTATCGTGGCCATGGGTACGATTCCCATGGCATGGTCACGATACGTAAATCCCAATTTGGGGGTGCATTTCATGTAACCCGATTATAACAACTTCGAATAATAAAATCATTTGAAATAAATTGAGGCGTTCCATGCCAAACAAAATTTATAATCAATGGCCCTCATAAGATTAGATTCAAGAACTAACACTTATAGAAAAATGTTTAACGTGTGCCATAAATAAATTAAATCATCTATGGCCCTAACAAATATTAATTTAGATATTAAAAATGAACTTCGTAATTTTCTTCAAGCACGTTAATTATATAATTATAACGGTTACTAAAATCCGGGGGTACATTTCATGTGGCTCGGTTCTAATTTCTTACAAAGTTAAATAGAACGTGTCGTGACTCAGGGGTGCATTTCTTCATGTGGCTCGGTTCTAATTTCTTACAAAGTTAAATAGAACGTGTCGTGACTCAGGGGTGCATTTCATGTAGCGTGGCTTGATGCGTTTTAAATAACCTTGAATTAATTCTTGAAATAAATAAAAGCGGTTTTAAAGTGTTAAAAATGCACATAGGTTTAAAAATATTTTAAAATTAGATAATTAAGCCTATAATAACTGTTGAGCGACCGTGCTAAAACCACGGAACTCGGAAATGCGTAACACCTTCTCCTGGATTAACAGAATTCCTTACCCGAATTTCTATGTTCGCGGACTATAAAACAGAGTCAATCTTTCCTCGATTCGGGATTTGAACCGGTGACTTGGGACACCATAAATTATCCTAAGTGGCGACTCTGAATAAAAAAAGTAATCATGTTTCGATTGTCACTTAAATTGGTAAAAACTCCCTTAGAACCTTTGCGGGTATAGGAAAAAGAAAGTGGGACAATCACAACCTGCCACCAAATTCCATCGACTCATTTGCCATGTTAGCAGATTATTTCATGAAGGCACACGTCGGGGCCATAAAAGTCGCAACAAGAAAATATGATGTTTTTAAGATATGACAAAAGGATAATGAAATGCTAAGGGAGTTTGTATCCCTGTTTCACATGAAACGCATGGAGTTGCCATCGATCACAGATGAATGGGTCATTCAAGCTTTCACCCCAAGGGTTGAATGAGCGGAGTTCGATAGCATTAGGACAGTTGAAACAAAATTTGGTCTAGTATCCTGCTGTAACTTGGGCAGATGTGCACAATAAATATCAATTGAAGATCAGAGTCGAGGACGACGAACTAGGAGATTGTTCCGGTTAGTACATCCAAACAGGTCGAATAGGGAACCAAGGTCGAACAGGGAACGATATCAACCATATACCGTAGATCGAAGGAACAATGGCTCGGAACGCAATCCCTTGCGGAATGATCGAAGAAACAATAGAGGACAAAGTTTTCGGGGACTTATGACCAAAAGTGGTTTTGATAAGAATGTCGATACAATAGAGACATCTCGATTATCAGAGTATAACTTTAGCATCGATGCATTACGCATTGTATTCGCAATCGGAAGAATCAAAGATACTAGATGTCCCAGAACCATACAAACTGATCCTTCCCAAAGAAACCCAAATCTTATGTGCAAGTATCATGGCACGCACGGTTGTCATACCTCCTTTTTACACCCAAGGGGTATACAAGAGAGTTTTTCCATTTAAAGTGACATAAATCAAAATAGGATTATTTATGTAATTTTCTGAGTCGCCGCTTGGAATACATTATGGTGTCCCAAGTAATCGTTTTATTATTTTTTTTTTAAAACCCGAATCAAGGAAAATTAACTTTATTTAAAGGTCTGCGAAACTAGAAAAACTAGGTAAGGAATTCAGTTAACCCGCGAGAGGTGTTAGGCATTCCCGAGTTCCGTGGTTCTAACACGATTGCTTAATTATTAATAATTGGCCAAATTATAAGATTATTACATGTTTTAAACCTATTATGTATTTCTAACTTTATAACCGCTTTTAATTATTTTAAACAACTTTTTAGGATTTATGGATTTATTTCTTGAACAAGTTATGGTTGTTGTACACTTGTTGTTTTGGGACACATCACAAACCACGCTACATGAAATGTACCCGCGATTTGCGATATGTTTATTGTAGTATTATTATTCAAAGTTGTTATGATCAGGTCACATGAAATGCACACCTGAATTTGGGGAATTATGTATTACGATCATGCCACGGGAATCGTACCCATAACCGTGATGATTTATTTAATTAACGCGCCTAAAGCAAGCTACGAGATTCATGATTGCTTAATTTCCTAAATTTCTAACTAAATGTAAAGAGTACATGAGTTATGGGAGATTTTTGATTAAAGAAGCAGTGTGAGTTTATTAGTTAATAAGGAACAAACAGGTTCCAAATAGCCTAAGAAAAATCAATGTAAGCCTATACTTGGACTCCTTATTACTTCAGTTAATTCAAAGAGAAACTAAGCTGGCTAAACATTTTAGTAAAATAAAATGCTACTGTATTTTGATCAAAGAAGACCTTTACCACAAAAGACAAATCAAAATAAGTCAAATATCCCTTGTCAGATCATGACTCAAATGATATTTCCATTAACAATCACTGTCTAGTCATAACTTTGTTACTTCAAAAGAGTATATCAAGTGCTTATTTTCTGCAAACCAAATCCTACAATTAATAAAACTGTCTGCAACAATATTGTCTCACTAGCCAAACATCAATTTGTACATTAGATCAAACCAACTACGTCTTTGGCAATTGCACTAACTCATGCTTTGTGTTCCACTTTGAAATCCATAATGTACGTATATAATTGCAGTACATACAACAAATAAGAAATCAACTCCACTCTAGCTTTGCAGATTTTGAAATATTGTGACCTTAAACTTAGCTCACCTACTTGATTTTCTTGTTAATCATGACATAATTGAAGAACAATGAATCCTATGGAAATTATGGATAATCAGTAGGTTATATCTGAATATATTTAAGTGAAAACAGTCAACCATCATGTGAGCACAGCAGGAGAAAGCATTTTAACATCACAGATTGAATAGGCATTTGAAACATCCAAATTTCTCAGCAAATGACCTTCATTAGTCTAAATTTAATCATGGAATCAACAAACAGTTACATATGGGCTTGCAACATACCTCACTGCCAGAACGGAAACAAACAGGAAAAACCCAATAAAGGCTGAAGAACTAAGGCTGGAGCTCAGCCATGAATTCGGCAGAAACAACAGCAGCAACCCACACTTCTCGAACTTTTTCACACTTGAATTTCCAGAAAAGTAGAGCAAAGCAGTAAAATCTTAAGCTAGCTTTGTTTCAAGGATGTTCCATGACTGATGTTCCAGCAGTAACACAACCATTTTGGGGCTGACTTAAGGTCAATTTTGAGCTTAGTTTCAGGGTTGTTCTAGCTATGTTTTTGGAGCTTCATTTGAGCTGGTTTTAATGGGGTTTTGGGGCTGATTTGGTGGTGGTCTAACACTGGTTTTGGGACAGTTTTTAACTCGTTTTTGGAGCTACTCTGAGGTCGTTTTTTTGGTGAATCCGAACTCGTTTTTGGTGGCGCTCTGATGGCTGAACATGGAGGTAGGTTCTGAGGGAGATTTCAGGTGGGTTTCATGGAGGAACAAGGGTGGTTGTGATGGATTTTTGTGGTGTGAAGATGAGAGTGAAGAAGAAAATGGAAGGCGGGTGTAGATGTGTCGTTGCTCTAGTGAGAGAGAGGAGAAATTTTTGAAGCAGCCATTTTTTTTACCTGAAATTGGGTTTCCAACATAGGGAGTCTTCTTATTTTGGTCTTCTTTGGTGAAGATGGAGAGCTAGAAACGACGCCCTCTCCTTTTTTTTTTCCTTTAAGGAAAAGGTTTGATCCTCTTTTAATGTGAGGGATGGACTAGGTTTAATGGGGGAAGGGGCATTGGGCCACTGGATTTGGTTAGTTCGAGTCAGGTTATCGGAATTGGGCCAATTGAGGCTGGCCTAATCCGATTTTAATTAAAAAACAAGCACCTTTTCCTTTCCTTATTTTTATTCCTTCTTCTTTGATTTCAAAATCTAATAAAATCCTAAATCTATCTAATTTGTAAAAATTAAAATTATTTATCTACTAAAACGACTAATTAACTTAAAACTAATTAAAAATACGATTTCAAAAAACTAAAAGCTAAATATGTAAAAATGACCATTTTGTAATTTTTTTTCTTAATAATGCAATTAACTCAAAGTAATTAATTCTTAAATGTAAATTGAACCTAAAATGGCATGAAATTAAAATGTGATAATTTTTTATGATTTTTTTATGATTTTAAAATATTAAAAATGCATGAAATGCAACTAAATAAAGAAAAACTTCTAAAATCCATTAAACTTTTTTTGTGGCCTATTTTTACGAGTTATTTCCATGTGGTGCAAAAATTAGGTGCTCACAGTTTCCCCTATTTGCTTGAAAACTTGAAGAGTTTTCGGGTAAAGATAAAGTGAGCAAATACGAGCAATTTTTGCCCGTTTGGTACTCCATTCGGAAGCATTTTGAAAATGTTTGACCGAACATTGCTTCGGAGGTTGCATACATATCCTTGTCTTTAAAGGAATCAGGTCGGTGTAGTTCTAGAAGTTTTGGTAGCTGGGACTACTGAAAAGCTGTGATTTCATTTTTGCTTGTTGAGCTCCTTATTACACCGAAGATCAAAATTATAAACTAAACTAACTAAACCTATGAGCTATGAGTTACAAGATTCCTATCTATAAATCTCCTGAAGCTTGATCTTGAGTCTTGGTTGGTTCTTCCGGTAGACTCTGATCTGAATCTTGATGCTTGTTAGTTACAGATGTTAGGTCATTCTTCTTCAGCCTTTCGGATCAAGGTGGGAGATGCCAAGATTGTGACTTCAATCATATCTCAAGTAGTCCACATCTTTTCTCCGCTTCTACATTTTGAGTTCACTGCTTTTTCTTTTGTCCTTTTTCTTTTATCATGGATTAAGATTTCTTCTTTTGGTCATCTTGAAACTGGTGCCTCAAGGTAAAAACCTGCTCATGCACCAAAATAAACGAATGAAATTTTTCTGCCCCAGTTTTTACTAGGAAAATTTTGTGAGTTATTTGTACCAAAAACTCTATACTACATCATTACTGAAAACAATAAAAGTAGGATTGTGTATCCTTGGGAAAAAGAGATTAGGGAGTGAAGACCATATATCAAAAATGAAATCAATTGGGGAGTAGAGGCCCTAAGTTGGAAAATTACCAGGTTATTCTGGCATTAGTTAGGGAGTGAGACCCTATGTTGGAAAAAATTACCAGGTTATGGAGGCATCAACTAAGGAGTGGAACCTTATGTTGGAAAAATCATCAGATTATGCCGTAAAAGTCATCGGGTTATGCTGGAAAAGTCATCAGGTTATGCTGGAAGAGTCATCGGGTTATGTCGAAAGAGTCATCGGGTTATGCCAGAAGAGTCATCGAGTTATGCTAGAAGAGTCATCGGGTTATGCCAGAAAAGTTATCGGGTTATGGCGGAATCAACTAGGGAGTGGGACCCTATGTTGGAAAAGATTGCTAGGTTATGTTGGTGTCAGCTAGGGAGTGGGACCCTATATTGGAAAAGATTACCAGGTTATGTTGGCATTAGCTAGCTAGGGAATGTGACCCTATGTTGGAAAAGATTATCAGGTTATGATGGCATCAGCTAGGGAGTTAGATCCTATACTACTATGATTTTGAATTTTTCTTCTTTTCTTTATTTTCATTTCCTTTCATCATCATTTTTTTTCTTTTTTTTTCAGAGAATGAATAAATGTGGGAAAGACTTTTTAGGGAGACCTCCCTTTTTGGGTTGTTGCTGCAAAGTTGTTTCTAGCACTTGTGCAGTTTCCTTTTGGTTGCACCTGCTTCTTGCAAGGTTGCTTTTGGATTGCACCTATTTTTTATTTTTCAAACAAAGAACAATTTGTCAGTTTGAAATATTGGTTGGTTTTGTAGCCTTGGTTATTTCAACCATTTGATCTCGGCCCCTTTTATCTGCAACTGGTTGTTTCTTGAATAGCGATAACATTTCTGACCCTGGAGAAACTCTGGCTTTTCGAGACGTTGCCATGACGATTGGTTGGGTGGAACTCAACCTTTTCAATTTTATTTTGCCTTTATAGGCCTTTCACTTCTGACTCTTTTTTTCTCAATTCTTAAACTCGAAGCATTGGGGAACTTTTTGGCTCCTCAAATGCAACAGCTAGTCGCGTGTGACTTAACCTTTTCCAACTTTATTTCGCCTTGGTAGGCCTTTCATTTATGGCTTCTCTCTTCCAACTTCAATTTCAGAGCATTTAGGGTGCCTTGGACTTTTCAAATCTTTGCCGAGACGATTAGCCACGTGGGACTCAATCTTTTCAACTTTATTTGACTTTATAGGCACTTCAATTTGATTTTCTCTTTCCAAGAGTTTTCAATGTCCAAACATCAGCCACCATGGCCGGTCGAAGTCGACTTGATGCACTTGAGAATGTTGGGTGCCTTATTGAATATTGGCTCGTAGCAGACAAAAACCCTGTAAATCATTCTTGCTATCCCTTCTTTGCCTCAGTTTTGGAACAGAGTTAGACCAAAAAGGATTCAAAGAAAACAAACGAGGGAATAGAGAATGAGTGTAAACAAATGTATCCCTTTCGGGGAAAAGAAATAAGGACTTATCTGGAGTGCATACGGCCTTCAATGAACATGACATGCCTTTTGGACTGGATGCATGATCCGTGTAAACCATCCGCCTCTCTGAAATTCATCACAACCTTTGCCTCAAAATCGAGAAACCTTGCCAGGACTCTATCTATGTCAATGGCTGTGAGGATCTTCTTTTCTATCAGTGGCGCCTTTTGTGGGTTTTCACCATCTAACCTCTCTCATTTATCTTCTCACTATTGCCTTGTAGTGCTCTTTGCGATTTTTCACTAACAAGACTCTCTCATTTTCAATTTCTCTACTTATTGTCGCCTCATGGTGCTCGTGTGAGTTTTCACCAATAAGACTCTCTGATTTTATTTCTCTCATTTTATGTGTTAGATCCAAGTAACTGAATTCTCTGATCCTTGAACATTCTCACTGATTGATCGGAAGGACTTGAAAGGATTTGGGTAAAAATGATTTGGACTGAATTACAAATTTGGAACCATTCAATAGAGATCATCGCCAAACCATTATAACATCTGCCCCAGTTTCACTTTTGGGGAAATTTAGATTTTTATTTTTGTGTGACTGAACCCCAGAGAGAGGCTGCATACGTATCCTTTCGGAATCAAGTCGAATGTAGTTCAGGGAACTTTGTTTTGGATTTTTTCTTTTGTTTTTCTTCTGTTTTGTTTTCGCGTTCTTTTTCCTTTCACTTTTTCTCTCTTTTTTCATTTTTTAAAATTTCTTTGTCTTTCTTACCCCCTTTTGGCATCTTTCTTTTCTTCTCTTTTTCTTTTTTATTATTTTTTTCTTCATTTTTTATTTTATTTTTTCTATCAATTTTTTTTTCAGTAACATTTTCAGGTTCTAAAGAAGACTAACCGACTCAAATGGTTTACAAAAAGGTAATGGTGTTTGGGTAGCGAGAATGAAAGCCTTCGACATTCCAACTGTAGAATATTAATATTGTATGGAGTATCAATCAGAGTACCTTTAGGCTGCATTTGCATAGACAATTGTTATAGGGATATTTCCTTCGATGTTTTCCAGGTACAACACTCTCTTTGGCAGTACCCTTGTTACCATGTATGGATCTTTCCAATCCGGAGCCAATTTTCCTTTAGTTCTTCCAACTCTTTGTTTTATTTCCTTAAATTTATCTTCATTTCAATCTAATTCTTGATTCATTGTTTCGAAGTGTGACAGTGGTTTTAGGATCTGGGCATGAAATCCGCAAGCATGTCACGTTATTGAAATCTGCTTAAAAAAACTAAAAAGAGAATAAGAAAAGTGGTATAACAAAAGAGATCTTCCCGGGCATTGAAATATATATTTTTTCTTTTTCTTTTTGAATTTTCAAGATACAAGGTTTACATCAAAAAGTAAGACAATAAAGTAGAACATCCGGACCATACCCTGGGATAATCCGGACGCAGAAAGTATAGCAAGACTGGCTACCAAAACTCCCTTCTGATGGGGAACTTTTAGGCTTGACGACCGTTTTTTGGCTTTTCTTCTGTCTCGACAGTGGCTGCAATGGCCTTTAGTGCCGGAACAAATTTCTCATCTTCACAAATCATTTCGACTATTAGCCCAGTGTTGTAAGCAAGCAACGAATTATTCGTACCATCAGGAGCCTCTTCATCCCGAAGAATAGTTCTTTTATCTTCAATCAAATCTTCAACTACCCTTTTAAGGGTCCAACAGTCCTCTGTACTGTGTCCCACTGCTCCAGAGTGGTATTCACATCTAGCATCAGCTCAGTGCGAGGGGGACTGGCTGCAATAGATCTAGCATGATTAGCTTTTGGAACAAGCTTGAATACGATTCACAAATAGGGGTGAACTGATTGGCACATATGATTGGCTGAATTACCTGCGGGGCCCCATCGAGCTTGAAACCATCATGGCTCCTTTTTCACTCCTAATTTTGTTCATCAAACCATCCGAACCATTATGAGCAGCCTGTGATGTGGCCTTAAAATCAACATGACTAAAGATTCGACCTGTTTTTAAACCGTTTTCAACCATTTCTCCAATTTTGATAACCTCAGTAAATGGCTTAACCATGGCGGGCATCATGTGTTGGAAGTAGTTGGGCCTATAGACAGACCGTGACAATTTAAATTTCATCCATTGGAGGTTTTACCCTGGCATCTTGTTCACACCATTTGACAGCATATTCGTGGAAGCTTTCTGCCTTTCTTTTGTCAAATTGGATAAAGAGGTTATATCGTGGGCGATGTCCACATTATACCGGAACTGGCGGACAAAATTTTGGGCCATATCGTACCACACATGCCAATGAATAATTTCTTAATCCGTATACCACTTAGAAGCGATTGCGGTAAGGCTTTCCCCAAAATATGACATTATCAGCTCCTTTTTTCCACCAACACCCCTCGGCTGGTTACAATATCGTTTTAGATGAGCGACTAGGTCTCCGTGCCCGTCGAACTTTTCAAATTTTGTCATCTTGAAGCCAGTTGGCAAGTGGACATGGGGAAACATACAGAGGTCAAAGTAAGAGACACTCTTTTGGCCACTCAGTCCTTGCATGTTTTTACGCTTTGTTCCAAGCTTTTCATCAGCCAAGCCATTTCCTCTTGCTCGTGATTTTTAACAACATTTTCTTGCTCTGCCGAGAGATGCATAGGTTGAGTAAAAGAGTACGGGGTCATATATGTTATTTCTTATTGAAGTTGTGGATCCTGAAAGGTGAACATTGGAGGTTCAATATACGGCGTGGTAATGTTGGTTATGCTCTAATGCAGACTGGTGCTGCAGAGAACAATATTGGAGGTGCCCTAGAAACAGGCGCCTAGGGGCGAACCACAGAAGGCATGCCAGGAACATTGGACGGCATTGGAGGGTGCCCCCACGGGATGAACGGGTTAGGCATAGGGGCATTGGTAACCTCACCTGACCTGGGGATTAACCCAAGGAACCCAGGGATTGCACTTGGTGGTTCCCTACCCTTAGACCAGGCGTCCCACATTTCCAATATGCGGAGACGCAACATCCCATTATCTTCAGCAGCTGCTAATTCTAGTTGTGGAATAGCCGGTGATGGGCTATCCTCACGATCAATAATTTGTAGATGGCTTTTAGAGGCCATAGGAACCTTTTCCTTTGGATATTGTGATGTAAGGATGGGAAGCCAAATTATCCACAAAACCAACCACATGAACAGAACCTGGCTAATTTGCACACCCAACAACCTTTTTAGTTTTAAAACGTTTAAAAGATAGGAAATCGCATATTGGGATGCAATGCGCCTAGACAGTTAAACGTTTCTACTATGTGTTTGAACGAGTTGCATGTTTCATCCCAGCCTTAATTAACCCTTTTTTTTCAATCTGCACCTCTTTTCTTCATTTTTGCTTCTCTCTTATCACTCTTGATTTTTGTTTTGTTTTTTTCGCTCTTCTATTTTAGAACTCTCTTTTTCTCTTTTTTGTTTGTTTGTTTCGTCACTCTTTTATTTTATGTCGCTCTTTTTTCACATTTTTTTTACTCAATTTTTTTTCTTTCTTTTTTATTCAAATTATTTTTTACTAAGTTAGTTTTACAGCTATGGTCAAATCCGATGGGAATTGCCTACGTATCATGACGCCGCGCGGATCAAATATTGCGTAGTTCGAGAAGATCGATAATAGTGTAAATAAACTAACTCTAGTTTTTTTTACTTTTTTATAAAATTCAAACCATGAAAGCTTTAAGAAAAAGAAAAACATATTCTTTTTGAATTTTTTTTGTTTTTTTGTTGTTGGAATTTCGAAAAAAATGCTTTTAAAGAAGAAAGAAAATATTTTTTGAACTTTGATTTTGATTTTTTCTTTTTAAAAAAAAAGTCTTCTAAAAAAACCTTTTCTTTTGATTTAAACTTTGGGATTTTTTATAGGTAATTAATATTTTATTAATCACCGATAATCATTACAAATCATAGAGTGATTTATAACTCAGTACAGTATCTATATCTATCAAAAAACTCAAAATACAATTTCATCCTGCAAACTATGTCTAATGAAACAAAAAATGTTGAACTAAACTACTAATTCCTTTGGTAGCTCTCACATTACATATGTAGGCTATTTCTCTAGCTATGCTATCAACACTTCTGCTTCTTTGTTAAAATATTCTCATGTTCCTTTCAATCCAAATACTATGTTTAACCTCTGCATACACCATTCTGTAAAATTGGGTTCCATAGGTCCTGCCCTTAACTCTCTGTATTATCCATTCTTGATGTTGGCCCCAGTTATCTCCAATTACATCTTGCCTTTGCATCCATTATAATACCTTCTGCCACACTGCCTTAGTAAATGAGTTGTTCACCAACAAATGGTCTCTAGTTTCATCATGCGGCTGACATAGAGAACATTTTGGATCCACAGTTACTCCCCATTTAATCAATCTATCCGGAGTTAGAAGCTTACCCTGCAATTGTAGCCACATTGTGAATATTATAGCTTTTGGTCTAGCTTTGTTTTGGAACATCATACTCTTCCAATTGACTCTAGCACTATTTCCCAACAGCTGAATGTAGAACTGGCTAATCATGCTCTTTTTGACCTGCTGCTTATGTTGAATTTGTTGTAGAGCTGTTCTGGCACTTAGTATCTTTCTCACCATCCAACTTTCATGTTGTGGGATTGCCATATCTTCTAGTCTCTTATCTTTGATGTAGTATGCACGAATCCACCCTATCCACAACCTATCTTGTTTGCTTGCTACGTCCCAACACAATTTTGTTATAGCTACCATAATCCATAATTGTAGATTAATCAAACCCAGGGCCCCACTTGACTTAGGTGTACACATCCTATTCCAAGCCACCAGGGACTATTTTGTAATGGTATTGATCCCAGACCAAATATAACTTATGCAGTAAGCCACTATCATCTTCATAACTTTTACTGGTAAGCTGAATAGTTGTGACCAATAAGATTGAATACCAAATATGACAGTTTGGACTAGCTTCACTCTTCCAGCATATGAGAGCTTTTTGGCAGTCCATGAGGAAATCCTTGCAACTATCTTTTCTATTTGAGGATACCATTGTATCAGGGACAGTTTCTTGGTAGCAAGATGAATACCAAGATATTTAATTGGTAACTCTCCAATTGTGCTAGCCCAACTTCTGAATAATTTATATCCTGGTACTCTACTGAAATCCTCCAAAATACACTGAGCTCTTCTTCAAATTTGCATGTAAGCCAGATATTTGAGAGAAGTGATGGAAGAATTCTT
Source organism: Nicotiana glauca (assembly GCA_026770625.1). NCBI lineage: Eukaryota > Viridiplantae > Streptophyta > Magnoliopsida > Solanales > Solanaceae > Nicotiana > Nicotiana glauca. The sequence continues at coordinate 16,456 of MU719004.1, read as the reverse complement.
GAATATAAGAGACATAATTGAGATCACCCCTAGCAAATATCAAGAGATCATCTACATAGCTTAGATGGGTAATCCCTAACTTTGCACACCTGGGATGGAACTTGAATTCTTTCACCTCCTTTAGTTTGTTGAGCCTTCTATTGAGATACTCCATTACAATTTGCAAAAACGAAAGGGGAAATAGGGTCACCTTGTCTTAGTCCTTTAGCAGCATCAAAAGGTGGAGTAGTCTATCTATTAACCATAATAGTGTAGTTGATTGTTGTTACACATTCCATTATCCAGTTCACAAATCTTTCTGGGAATCCTATTTCAATTATGACTTGCTCTAAGAAACTCCATTCAATTGAATCATAAGCTTTTTAGAGGTCAATCTTGATCATGCATCTGGCAGAAATGTTCTTTCTTGTGTAAGCTTTGACTAGCTCGGGAGCTAATATAATGTTGCCTGCTATCCTCCTACCATGTATGAAACCAGATTAGGATTCACTTATCACTGATGCAATAACTTGTTGGATTCTGCCAGCTAGGACTTTAGAGATCAGTTTATACAACATGGTGCAACAAGCAATAGGTCTGTAATCTTTATTGTACTAGGATTTGCTATTTTTGGGACCAATGTGATAGAAGTATAATTCACATCTTTATATAATTTTCCAGTACTGAAGAACTCTTTAAAAGCTTGGCTAACTTCATTTTTAATAATCACTCACGCCCTCTTGTAGAAATAAGCATTGTAGCCATCAATTCCTGGTGCTTTGTCACTATCAATAGCACATAATCCATTATAAATCTCTTTGTGAGTCACCTCAGCACATAGAGCAAGTTTTTGCAGTTGTGAAAATTTTGGCTCATTCTTCATAATCATTTTGTCTATGGCAGGAAAAGAGTGAGCCACTGATTCCATTAGAGACTTATAAAAATCTTCTAGTTCTTGCTTTATGCTGTCAGGATGAGTAAGTTTATCTCCCATGATTGAGACAAGTTCATTTACTTGTTTTCTCTGACTTCTTTCCTTCATAACAGCTGCAAAGTACTTTGTGTTAGAATCTCCCAGTTTGATCCACTTAGTTCTTGCTTTCTACTTTAATACACTTTCTTCAATAAGGGACCATTTTTCTAAGTTCTACAACAAACTTTTCTCTTCTTCAATCAGAGAGTGATTATAAGCTGTATTTATCTTCTGCTGCACCTCCTCTAAGCTTGTTCTAGCTTGCTCAATCTTCATACTAATGGTTTATAATTCTCGATGTTTAGGTTCCTGAACAAAGTCATTTGACCCTTCAGTTTTACCCAGATGTTCTTCAGTTTGCCCTTAGTGAGAGATTTATTCCAGATTCTTTCTACAATAGATATAAAATTTTCATGATCTGCCCAGACATTAAAGAATCTGAAAGGTATTTTACTAGGTTTAGGAGCTGAGTGAAGAGTTAACAACATTGGACTATGATCATATATATATATATGGCAATCCATATTCAGTGGTCACATAACCCCACTACATCATCCACTCATAATTGCCAAAAGCTCTGTCAATCCTGTTGCTGATCCTTTCTACACCATGTTGTTTGTTAGACCATGTATAATAATCACCTATCCATGTTAGCTCATTAAGAGTCAGAGTAGCTACACAATCAGCAAAGTCATGTACTTATGCGTATGTAATGGGGTTGCCTATCAGCCTACCATTAGTATATAGGACTGCATTGAAGTCCCCACATAACAACCATAGTTTTGTGTTTCCTATTGCAATGTTCTTCAAACCACTCCATAACTGATTCTTTTTCTCTATAGTATTGTATCCATATATAGCTGTAAATGCACAATCAATTATCCCCACCCTATCTTATACCAAACAGTGTATAAATTGAGTTGCAACACTTTGGATAGTAACATTGTACCACTAGGAATCCCAAGTAAAACATATCCTCCCATTTGAAGCATCCTGATAGTTGGTAGCATAGTTCCAACCTGGCAGTATACTTGTTATGATTTTACTAGCGTTATGTTCCTTAACTCTCGTTTCCAGTATAATTGCTAGCTTTATTCATTGGCTACTAATATTTTTTTTAACTTTTTTTGTTTATACCTCTTATTCACCCCTCTAATATTCCAAAATAACCACTTTATCAGCAAATCAGTCTACTTCTACCCTTATCAAGGGGTACACTACTAGTATACCATGATCCCTTATTCAATGGTTCAAAGGAATTCCTCATAGTAATGGCTGATAAAGCTGGAAAGTTTATCATATCCAGTTCAATCCTGTCCTCTATATCTTTGCCCTTGTCCACTGGTTTTTCCACTATACACTGTTGCTGGGAGGATGTCTGTATATTAACATGCTGACCATTTGTCTGATCCACCATTGGTTGTACATTCTCCTTGTCTATAGCTCATCTTTGACTGAGTATATGTGGTTCATTCTGCTGTAGTCTATCCTCCTTTACTTGACTAACCCCTTTTTTTAGTGAGCCTTTGGTTCTCCATTCTATTATTACTTTCTTTGCTTCTCTTCTTTTGCCTTGTTGCTTGTATTGTTGTTGCTCTACACCACATATGAGCCCAACCACTAAGAATTTTTGGCAAAATGCAGGTTTCCAGTCATATCTAACATCTTGTAGGAATGTCTTTTCATTAGGGTCCATTACCTTTTTCTCAATAGACAATTCTATGGTAATATTTACTTCTACCAGCATCCTTGCAAAAATAATCTCTTTTTCTTTGCAGTACATTCATTTGTATAAATTAGAGTACCCATTGCACTAGCCATTCTACTCAAAGAGTTATGACCTAGTAGTTCATTGGAAGATTAGGAAATTGAACCCATAATTTCAGTGGAAAATTCCTCCTTGAAATCAAACTCTGGTGTCCACTGTTTCAATATAATAGGTCTATTGTTGAATGAGTAAGGTCTAGAATAGAGAATTTCTTTCATATCATCAATAGTTTGAAATTTGATGATATAGTACCCTTCCTCATGTAAATACAGATCAGGCTCCACCGTATTTTCCCAATATACCCCAATGAACCTTCTCATAGCATTATATCATGGAGAGTCCCCAATTATATATGCTATTACCGCACTCTTCCATTTCTCTATTTCCAGATCTGCTGCCATTTTATCTATTTGGACCACAACTTGGCCATCTATGATTTTTGGTGGTATATAAGTCAAGGACATACCATTTTTCGCTGCTCAATTCCACTGAATTAGGTTTGTCCATGCTTTTCCTTGCTTATTAGTTGCTTCCTTAGGCTGATTATTCTCCATCATCACCACTTCATTAGTTGCATGTACCGATTTCACTGTTCCATTGCTTGAGCCAGGTATCTCCTTGTTTACATGTTGGATATGTGCCTCTACAGAGCTGCTAGTTGTCACCGGAGTACTCAGATCAACCCTCTTCTTCACTTTTGCACCGATTGACGAAGATTCAGATTCATAACTTGTGCCTTGTTCTACCTCTGGTGTAGCTTCTTTGTCCTGCAAGTTTTCTTCAGCTTGAATTCGAATTCCCACAGAGCTACCATGAATAGCTATGGGATTCTTCCTGGGCCTTCATCGACCCCGTCCGTGTCCCTTACCTCTACCATTCGACATGGAATCACTAGCAGCTGAGAGCATGAGCGAAGAGAGAGATAACTAAAAAATAAAAAGAATTTTTATTTGTTTTCAAAAGTAAAAAGAATTTTGTTTTGAATTTTTATTTGTTTTCTCTTTTTCTAAAGAAGAAAGGAAATATTTTTGGCTTTTGGATAATGCCTCTTAATTTTCGAAAGAGGGACTTTTTAAAGAAAATATTTTAGATTTATGAGTTTTTATTTGGTTTTGTTACAAAAGTACTTCTAAAGAAAAATAAAAATATTTTTGGACTTTAATTTTTCAAAATTTTGTGACATTTATGAAAGAAAGACTATTAAAGAAGGAAAAGAATATTTTTTGGATTCTTTTTTTTTCTTATTTTTATTTAATTTTTGGGAAAAATACTTAAAAATAAAGGAAACCCATATTTTAGATTTTTTTCCATGTGAAAGACTTCAGAAAGAAGGAAACTACTTTTTTGAGTTATAAAAAAACTTTTTTTTTTAATTTTCTAAGGAAAGATTTCTAACGAAGGAACTAAAGAAAAATATTTTTAGTTTTTTTAAAATTGGGGTCGGAACCGATGAGGTTTGCCTACATATCTCATATCCGGTGAGAATCAGATATGCGTAGTTCGGTCAGTTTTGACGGAAAACGGGAAACATGACATTTTAAAATTTTGGCTCATTTTGAAATGACTTTTCTTTTTTAAGAATTTTGTAAATACCTACCTCTCGCTTATTTTTATTTTTTTATGATTTTCTTTCCCTATTGTAGAAGCTGGTCAACATGCAAGCCCAAACAAACAGATGTGCAAGTAGAACGTAAGATGCATAACGATGGTTTTTTTAATTTAGGTACACCTGTTCTAGACGGACCCAGCCCCTATGATGAGTCCCCAAAGTCAGATGCACGTGATGAAAACAAACATAGCTACTATGGATCTGGCACGTGGTTATGTTATTCTAGGTTTAAAAATCTGGGTGTATTGTTCTAAACCCGGCTTACTTGAGCGGACAGCTCGAACCGGGAGGGGGGCAGCGTACCGGAAATATAGAAGCTTCACCGGCTTTGCAACTTGTTCGGACCTCGTTCTAAAATACGGGTATGACTCTAACAGAAAAGAAGTCACACGAAATGCATACTTCCCAGATGATTTAGAAGACTCGGGAAGAAGAGGGGTTTCGTAACAGATTTTATATACAGTTCAATCAATATCAAAGCAGTAAAAGCAGCATTTAGCACATTAGGCTCAAACATGTAAAAATCAGAAAAAAATAAAGCCAAGTACAACATTTATTCTAAGATAGAATTCTTGAACCTTGAATCAAAGGTTCTGGGGTCTTGTCCCTAGCAGAGTCACCAGAGTTGTCACGCCTCCTTTTAACACCCGAGGGGTATATAAGGGAGTTTTTCAATTAAAGTGACATAAATCGAAATGAGATTATTTATTTAATTTTTAGAGTCGCCACTTGGAATGATTTATGGTGTCCTAAGTCACCAAATTATTATTATTATTTTCCCAAATCAAAGAAAATTAACTTTATTTAAAAGTCTGTAAAATCGGAAAAACTAGGTAAGGAATTCAGTTAACCCGGGAGAAGGTATTAGGCATTCCCGACTTTCGTGGTTCTAGCACGGTCGCTTAACTATTAATAATTGGTCAAATTAACTGATTTATTATATGTTTTAGACCTATTGTGCATTTTTAACTTTATAACAACTTTTAATTATTTTAAATCGGTTTTTAGGATTTATGGATTTATTTCTTGAACAAGTTACGTGTAACACCCCGCAAATTCGGCTTAGGTATGAATGCGTTAAAGGAGTAGTAAGGTTATATTTTGGACATGTGAAATCCCATCGGGATGATTATGGGTAAAATAGTTGTTTGAAAATCAAGATGGAAAGCGAGGTGCATAAGATTTGACAAAATCGACTATGTTTGCAGAAGGTCTATCTTCCATCAGTATTTAGTGAAACTATGTAACGATTTTGGGAACACTAAAAGCATGAAAGTTGTATACCTTTATAATATCTTTCCAATGATATATTATGGAGCCCGAACGTATCTATGTGCAAAAAGTTATGCTTGTTTTACAGAACTGTATGCGATATGCGCGCCCTATAGCGCGCCTCTAGCACGACCGCGCTAATTTTGAGGCAGTGTTACTGCTGTTTTGCACAGTCAGTAGTGAGGTCAGGTCTTCAGGAGAGTGGGCGCACTCGTGAGGGTCGTGTTAAATCCATATTTCGTCCCCCACATCCCCAAAACATAAAAATTTGCTCTAGAAAGGAGAACTCTCAAAAACCTAACTTCTTAAGGGTGCTTCCACCACCCAAGGTAAGTTCTAATGGTGATTCTAAGTTAATTTAAATTTTCCAACATCTTATTAACATGAGTAAACCCTCCATATCATTAGATACCCGATTGGGACATCATTATTGAGAGAAGGAACCCTGGAACTTGAATTCAAGGGTTTGAACTTTAAAAAGGTAATGTATTCACCCTTTAATTGATTCTAGCATTGGTTTAATGATTATAAACCCTAGTTCATGAGATATGAGTTGATGGGATCGATATAAAGCATGAACGATTAAAGGTTTGGGGTGTTGATTGTTGATTATTGATTAAGAGCGTTGTTTAGCTTATGGGTGATAAAGAATAATATTGATTATAACTATTTGAGACTTTAGAATTTATCTAGGAGGAAGAAAATGGGTTATTGGGTGTAGAGACACCATTAATAAGGACTATGAAGCTTTATGTTACCAAGTGGTTGAAAAAATGTTTAAGTGACTAAAACATAAGAATTTATGCTAATATGGAATCCCTTTGACTTTTATTGATATAGATTAAAGTTGAAAGGGTTGGCGAATGTTATATTACGCTCAAGGGCAGGAAGTTACGGTATGCGAGGCTAACTCTCTATGTTTGGAATGTTAATAATTCTCTCTACGCTACGTTTCTTTTACATGTTATCAATTGCCTCAAAAGTATAGTTAAGCCTAGTTCATTGACTAGTTGTAGAACTTCTATTCTCTGGCTTTGTAACTCGTTCGTGATGTTCATTTTGAATGTTGTGAGCTCAGTGCGTATCCAATATAGACATGGTTTTGATTTCCCCGAGTCTTAGTATAGATTACTCAGTATGCCAAAAATAGTTGAAGTTTCAGTATTCATAATCAGTTCAAGAATACATGTCGCAGCCTAGTCGTGTTCAGTATTCTAGTATTATGTAACTCTGTATGATCCAGTATTTCAGTATCATGTAACTCAGTGTAATTTAGTGTTTCACTATCATGTATTGCAGTATGATTCTCAGTTCCTGAATGTTGAACACCTATATTTGGGCCTGAGGCAGCAGTTTATGCTTTATGCTTCTTTGGGCCTGAGGCTGCAATTAATGCTTTATGCATCTTTGGGCTTGAGGCCGCAGTTTATGCTTTATGCATCTTTGGGCCTGAGGCTGCAGTTTATGCTTTATGCATCTTGGACTTGAGGTCGCAGTTATGTATACGTATACTTGGGCCCGAGGCCGCCGTTGTTGACATATATATATTGGGCCTGAGGCCGCAGTTTAATATTTAGATAAACAGGTTGTTCATCATTCAAAAGAGGGAGTATTCATATCCTTACTTCCTTTATCATTTCAATTATCAGTTCAGTTATCAGTTATCATTTATTTTTTCAGTTATCAGTTCAGTTATTAGTTATCAATTATCTTTTCAGTTATCAGTTATCAGTTATCACTTCAGTTTCAGTTTCAATAGTTATCATTTCAGTTATCAACTTAGTTTCAGTATTAACATTTATAATTCTTTCTTTCCATTGCTTTACATACCAGTGCAATTCAAATGTACTAGCGTCTATTTTGCCCGGGGCCTGCATATCACAATGCAGGTAATGAGTTAGAGCGCTAGGATTCTCGTACCAACTATTTGGTGATCCCAGTTCTTTCGGGGCATTATCATTATTTTACAGCTTTTTAGTGTTTACAGATAGTCAGTGTTTTCAGTACTTCAATAGAGGCTTCATAGACTAGAGTAACAGCTAGACAGAATCGTAGGCTTTTCATATTAAGCTATGTTGGAAACATATATGTTTCAGACTTGTTTTAGTATTTCCGTACTTTGATTTATATTATCAAGACTTTCTGTATATCTGCATGTGTTAGTTTATCTTCCGCATTCAGTATTTTATGGTATCACATATTGATTCAGCCCGCCAGTTGGTTCGCTCGGTCACATGTAGTTAGGCACCGAGTGTCGTGTTACATCCAGGCCCAGGTTTGGGGTGTGACAAAGCTTGGTATCAGAGCACTAGGTTCAAGAGTCTTAGGTAGTCTATGAAGCTGTGTCCAGTGGAGTTTCCTTTATATGTGTGTGTCGGCCACTCATATAGACGGTTAACTACCAAGATATCCATGATTGTCTCATTTCTTTCTACTCTAGATCGTGCCATGAAGCTTAGAGCAATAGTTAACCTTCTCTTCCTATCGATTTCCAAAACTATTGGATTCCCAAGCGACGCACAGGAGAACCCTAAGGTCCCAGAGAGGATAATTACCCATTGGGGTATAATTATGAGTACAGGTTGGTAAATATGAGACTTGAGAGGACGTTAAAAGTGAGATGCAATGGATAGTAGTACAGTTTAAAGCATAACCTTATCAGAAAGCACAAAAGCAGTTATCATGTCTTATGGCTATTAGTTTACCTCAGTTACTAGTTATACAGTCTTCCAGTTAGAAAATTTATGGTTATTTACACCAATATTTGGTTATATGTTTATCAAATATCCAATTTTCAATGTATCAAAATTCTGGTGACGGGTGAGTAAAACAGTGATGCCTATGGGTGCAAAATGAAAATGTAAGTAACAGTGATTATAGCGAAACCTTTGCATATTTTAGGTCTGGATTAAGACCAAGACTCACCAGATGGCACATGAAGTTATTTATCAGATGATGATATACTTTGAAGGATAATTTTGCACATGGTAGTGTGTTCGTATGTGTTCTACCTCCTAGAACAACTTCATTTAATTTTTGGAAATGGAGCCACAAATTGGATGAGGATAGTTCAAATGTCAGACCTTAACATTGGTCACTATAGTATTGGACAGAAAAGAGCCAGAGGGAAAAATACCTAAGAGTCAGAAACGTTTGTTATTATCAAAGATGTGATTTCGTACAACTCATGCAAATGACTAAAAGATATGATGTATGCAGTAAGAACTAAGAGCAGCCAATAGTGAATTTCAGGGAATGATTTTATGTTGTTTGGATTTATTCAAATCAGGGCTAGAAGTACCATGTTAGTAAGCTACTATAAGAAGCATCTATTGATGCAAGATAAAAGATATGGCAGTTCCCTCATAGATTATGTGACTAAGTGATTAGCGCAGATGTTTATAGTATGATATGATTTTGTATTGTATTGAATGTTTGGGGTTAGATATTCCAATTTTATTTAAGACAGATGAAATTTCCCTAAGTGTGATCCATGTACATAGTTCAAAAGAATGATAGTGTGCGGCAAAAGAATACGGTGAGATGATGAGGGAAGTTAAGAGTAACCTTATGCTTCACTTTAGTTATTCAAAGTAGGAGAATAAAATATGATGCTAGCAGGTGGTTAGTAAAAGGATATTAAGTTTTGAGTAGATACAACAAATTAGCAATTTTAGCAGAGCTAGTAGAAGTACAATTTGATTTACTTATCCAAGATATCAATTCGACTTCGGACTTCGAAGATGACGGAGTTGTTGTCTAGAACAAGACTTGTTCCCCCTTAGTAGCCAAAGAGAAGGAGAAACAATTTGATTATCCTTATGTGTTGCAGTTGAAGAGGAGATTAACAAGTATAAAACGATGGTTTTTGAATAAGGGGGAGATGATGGTACTTTGAGGTACCAAGAGAGATTGTGTGTTCCAGACATAGATGGACTTAAAGAGAGAAGATCATGTTAGAAGCCCATAATTCCAGGTATTCTTTCCATCCAGGTTCCCCAAATATGCATCATGACCATGGAGATTTATTGGTTTAACGACATCAAAAAGAACGTCGCAGACTTTGGAATCAATTATCTAAATTGTTAGCAAGTGAAAGTCGAGCAGCAAAAAGCCTAGTATTTTAGCACATAATACATATATTTTGAGTGGAGATGGTAAATATGGAGTTTATAATATGATTATCTTGCTCATCTTGAAAGCATGATTTGATTGGATGATTGTAAATCGATTTACCAAGTTAGCACACTTCTTGCTAAAAAAACAACTGCAGATTCAGTAGAAGATTATACGAAGTTGTACATTCAGGAAATCATTTGATTCCATGGGACTCCGTTGTCCTACATTTGGTACTATGGTGCTCAGTTTAAAATGAACTTTTAGAAGTCTTTTCAGAAAGAATTAGGCACAAGTTTTTCATCCTCAGAAAGATGGCCAGACAAAGCACATTGTTCAAAAAATTGAGGATATGTCCTTGATGTAAAAAGTCATTGGGATGATCACATACCTGTCACCGATCTTGCTAATAATAACCTACCATTCTTGTATCAAGATGGCACCGTACGAAGCTCTGTATGGGCGAAGGTGTAGATCACCAATTGGTTGGTTCGAAGTTGGAGAAGTGGAGTTGTTAGGACCCGATTTGGTCTATCAGACTATAGAGAAAGTTAAGTTGATTCAAGAGCGTTTGAAGAAAACCCAGAGCTTCCAAAATGTCCTATTCGAGTGTGCGGCATAGAGACCTAAAGTTTCAAGTTGATGATTTGGGTGTTTCTGAAAGTTTCACTTATGGGAAGCGTTCTGATATTTGGGAAGAAGGGGAAGCATAGTACATGCTATATTAGGCGATATAGAATCTCGCGAAGGATCAGTCAATTAGCTTAGGAGTTGGAGTTGCCACCAAAATTAGCGGTGGTACAACCAGTATTTCACGTTTCATGTTATAACATTCAAGTTTCCAGTACTCAGATACTCATGTTAGTTTAGTACTCAGATACTCATGTCAGTTTAGTACTCAGATACTCATGTCAGTTCAGTACCATGTTAGTCCAATACTTAGACATTCATGCCAGCTTAGTACTTAGATTACTCAAATATTCGTGCCAGTTCAATATTCATATATCCATGTTAGTTCAGTATTCATGTATCCATGGCAAACCAATATTCAGTCAATGCAGTAGTCATTCAGTTCAGTATCGCAACAGTTCAGTAATCATGTATTCATTCAGTTTAGTATACAAGTGTTAATTAAAGTTCATGGTTCCACCATACCCGTTTAAGGTCCGGAGTTAGTAGAAGTTACAGTCAGGACAATCATTCGAGGACGAATGATCTCAAGGGGGAGATAATGTAACACCCCGTAAATTCGGATTAGGTATGAATGAGTTAAAGGAGTAGTAAGGTTATATTTTGGACATGTGAAGTCCCATCGGGATGATTATGGGTAAAATAATTGTTTCAAAATCAATATGGAAAACGAGGTGCATAAGATTTGACAAAATCGACTATGTTTGATTAAGGTATGTCTTCCAGCAGTGTTTAGTGAAAATGTGTAAGGAATTTAGGAAAACTCAAAGCATGAAAGTTGTAGGCCTTTAAAATATATTTCCAACGATATATTATGGAGCGTGAACTGATCTCTGTGCAAAACGTTATGTTCATTTTACAGAATTGTATGCAATATGTGCGCCCTGTAGCGCGCCTCTAGCACGATCGCGCTAATTTTGAAGCAGTGCTACTGCCGTTTTGAAACGTCAGTAGCACGGTCAGGTCTCCAGGAGCATGGGAGCGCTCGTGGGAAGTCGTTTTAAAGCCATATTTCGTCCCCCACATCCCCAAAACATAAAAACTTGCTCTAGAAAGGAGAACTCTCAAAAAACTAAGTCCTTAAGGGTGCTTCCACCACCCAAGGTAAGTTCTAATGGTGATTCTAAGTTAATTTCAATTTCCCAACATCTTATTATCATGGGTAAACCCTCTATATCATTAGATATTCGATTGGTACATCGTTGTTGAGAGAAGGAACCCTGAAACTCGAATTCAAGGGTTTGAACTTCAAAAAGGTAATGTTTTCACCCTTTAATTGATTCTAGCATTGGTTTAATGATTATAAACCCTAGTTCATGAGATATGAGTTGATGGAATTGATATAAAAGCATGAACGATTATAGTTTTGGGGTGTTGATTATTGGTTAAGAGTGTTGTTTAGCTTATGGGTGATAAAGAATAATATTGATTATAACCATTTGAGACTTTAGAATTTATCTAGGAGCAAGAGAATGGGTTATTGGGTGTAGAGATACCATTAATAAGGACTATAAAGCTTTATGTCACCAAGTGGTTGAGAAAATATTTAAGTGACTAAAACATTAGAATTTATGCTAATATGGAATCCCTTTGACTTGTATTAATATAGATTAAAGTTGAAAGGGTTGGCGGATGTTATATTACGCTCAAAAGCAGGAAGTTAAAGTATGTGTGGCTAACTTTCTATGTTTGGGAATGTTAATAATTCTCTCTACACTACGTTTCTTCTACACGTTATCAATTGCCTCAGAAATATAGTTAAGCATAGTTCATTGAATAGTTGTAGAACTTCTATTCTCTAGCTTTGTAACTCGTTCATGACTTTCATTCTGAATGTTGTGAGCTCAGTGCATATTAAATATAGACTTGGTTTTGATGCCCCCGAGTCTTAGTATAGATTACTCAGTATGCCAAAAATAGTTGAAGTTTCAGTATTCATAATCAGTTCAAGAATACATGTCTCAGCCTAGTCCTATTAAGTATTCTAGTATTATGTAATTTGGTGTGATCCAGTATTCCAGTATCATGTAACTTAGTGTAATTCAGTATTTCACTATCATGTATTGTAGTATGATTCTCAGTTCCTGAATGTTGAACACCTATATTTGGGCTTGAGGCTGCAGTTTATCCTTTATGCTTCTTTGGGCCTGAGGCTGCAGTTGATGTTTTATACATCTTTGGGCTTGAGGTTGCAGTTTATGCTTTATGCATCTTTGGGCCTGAGACTGTAGTTTATGCTTTATGCATCTTGGACCTGAGGTCGCAGTTATGTATACGTATAATTGGGCCCGAGGCCGCAGTTGTGCACATATATATATTGGGCCTGAAGCCGCATTTTAATATTCAGATAAAGAGGTTGTTCATCATTCAGAAGAGGGAGTATTCATATCCTTACTTCCTTAATCATTTTAGTTATCAGTTCAGTTATCAGTTATCTTTTCAGTTATCAGTTCAGTTATTAGTTATCTCTTCAGTTTCAGTTTCAATAGTTATCCTTTCAGTTATCAACTTAGTTTCAGTTTTAACATTTATAATTATTTCTTTCAGTTGCTGTACATACCAGTGCAATTGTAATGTACTGACATCACTTTTGCCTGGGGCCTGCATATCACAATGTAGGTAATGCTTTATAGGTCAACGATTCAGAGCGCTAGGATTCTTGTACCAGCTATTTGGTGATCCCCAGCTCTTTTTGGGGCATTATCATTACTTTATAGCCTTTCAGTATTTACATATAGTTAGTGTTTTCAGTACTTCAATAAAGATTTCATAGACTAGAGTAACAGGTAGACAGAGTCGCAGACTTTTCATATTAAGCTATGTTGGAAACATCTATGTTTCAGACTTGTTTTAGTATTTCCGTACTTTGATTTATATTAAAAAGACTTTCAGTATCGGCATGTGTTAGTTTATCTACCACATTCAGTATGTTATGATATAACATGTTGATTCAGCCAGCCAGTTGGTTCGCTCGATCACATGTAGTTAGGCACCGAGTGTCGTGTTACGTCCAGACCCCGGTTCGGGGCGTGACATTACGATTGTCGTACACTTGTTGTTTTGGGACACATCACAAACCACGCTACATGAAATGCATCCGCAATTTACGACATGTTTATTTTATTATTATTATTATTATTATTATTCTAATTTTTTCTAATCCGGTCACATGAAATGCACACCCGAATTTGGGGAATTAGGAATCACGACAATGCTACGAGAACCGTACCCATACCCGTAATAATTTATTTAATTAACGTGCCTAAAGCAAGCTACGAGGTTCATGATTTATTAATTTCCTAAATTTCTAACTAAGTGTAAAAAGTCTGTGAGTTATGGGAGATTTTTTATTAAAGAAGCCATTAGCTTTGCAGATTTTGAAATATTTTGACCTCAGACTTAGCTTACCTACTGGATTTTCTTGTTAATCATGACATAACGGAAGAACAATGAATCATATGGTAATTATTCATAATCAGTAGGTTAAATCAGAATATATTTAAGTGAAAACAGTCAACCATCATGTAAGCACAACAGGAGAAAATATTTAACATCACAGATTGAATAGGCATTTTAAACATTCAAAATTCTCAGCAAATGACCTTCATTTGTCTAAATTTAGTCATGGAATCAACAAACAGTTACATATGGGCTTGCAATGCAACTCACTGCCAGAACAAGAACAGGAAAAACCCAATAAAGGCTGAAGAACTAAGGCTGGAGCTCAGCCATGAATTCAGCAGAAACAACAGCAGCAAACCGCACTTCTCAAACTTGTTCGCACTTGAATTTCCAGAAAAGTAGAGCACAGGAGTAAAATCTTAAGCTAGCTTTGTTTCAAGGCTGTTCCATGACTGATTTTCCAGCAATAACACAGCTATTATGGGGCTGATTTGAGGTCAATTTTGAGCCTAGTCTCATGGCTGTTCTAGCTATGTTTTTGGAGCTTCATTTGAGCTGGTTTTAATGGGGGTTTGGGGCTGATTTGGTGGTGGTTTAGCACTGATTTTGGGATAGTTTTTGTAAAATTCCACCATTAACAAGTGGAAGAAGCTTAGACGAAAAATCGAAAAGAGGACACAATAGAGGGAAAGTCGATTATAACCACTTTTTGAAAAAAAGGTTGAAAAATACATAAGCTCCTACACACATATATATAGAATTCTACCACTAAAACTAATCTCTAACACCTCTAACAAAATTAATACAGATGTACAAGGCTATTAATCACGTGCATATTTCTACACCCCCCTTCAAGCTAGGTGTGGAAAATATGTTTAAAACACCTAGCTTGGACATCAAATGATAATGTTGAGTAGTTCCTAGTCCCTTAGTGAGCAAATCGGCTTCTTGTTCTTCTATTGGCACATATGTAGGACATATCAACCCTTGTTGCACCTTTTCCCTTATAAAATGGCAATATGTCTCTATATGCTTGGTCCTTTCATGAAAAACTGGATTGTTGGCTATTTGCATAGATGCTTTACTATCCGTGTTGAGCTGAATTGGAGTTGAGATCTCTACTCCCAGTTCTTTTAACATTCCCACTAGCCAAATTAACTCAGAGACAGTTAATGCCATGCTTCTATACTCAGAATTCTGCTGAACTTATTGCCATTGTGGTTTGCTTCTTAGATTTCCAAGAGATAAATGAACCACCAAACTTAACAAGATATCCAGTAACTGACTTTCTTGAGTTGGTACAGCTTGCCCAGTCTGCATCTCCATATGCATCAAGAGTCATGTTTCCAGCTGAATTCATAAGAATCCCTAGGCCAGGTTCATTCTTTACATATTTTACTACTTTATATGCTGCTTCCAGGTGAGACTGCTTGGGAGCTTGTATGAATTGACTTAGGGTTTTCACAATATAAGCAATGTAAGGTCTTGTTAAGGTCAGATATAAGAGCTTCCCAATCAACCTCTGATAACTCCTCACATCTGCTAGTGTTGGATCATCACCCAAATGGCAATTTTCATCATACTCAACAGTAGTGAGCCTCTTATTCTGCTCCATTGGTGTAATGATAGGTTTAGCACCAGATAATCCCATTTCAGCTATACATTCTAGAGCATATTTTCTTTGACATAGAAGAATACCATTTCTAGACCTGCATACCTCAATGCCTAGAAAATACTTCAAGTTTCCCAAGTCCTTGATCCTGAAAGTCATGTGCAGTTTATGCTTTGCTTCTTAAATCAATGTGATGTCACTCCCAGTGATAAGAAGGTCATCAACATATACTAGTATAATGACCTGTTGTCCATTTTCTTTCTTGATGAACAAGGAATGATCATGTTTGCTCTGAGTGAAACCTGCTTGTTAGAAAGATTCTGTGAGCTTCAAGTTCCATTGTCTTGAAGCTTGCTTAAGTCCATAAAGTGATTTAAGCAATCTGCAGCCTTTAGAATCCCCTCCTTGGCTGCTAAAACCAGGTGGTAATTGCATTTAGACTTCTTCTTCATGATCACTTTGAAGGAAAGTTTCCTGTTAGTCTAATCCTTCTTGTTGGTTGTATCCTTTGGCAAGAAGCCTGGCTTTAAGTCTCTCAACATCTCCATTAAATTTATATTTAATTTTGTATACCCATCTGCATCAAATATGTACTTTACCTTTAGGAATATCTACTATCTCCCATGTTTTATTCATAACCAAAGCATCCACTTCTGCCTTCATTGCTTCAACCCATCTTGGATCCTTCATGGCTTCTGTGTATGATGCAGGTTCTGTTTCCTGTAAGGTTGCTGTCAAATAGGATTGATAAGTGGTTGATAAAGCACTATAGCTCAGGTAATTGGATATTGGATACATGCAAGTGGATGAGGATGCTCCATTAAGTGGACAAACATAGTCTTTCATCCAAATACGTGGTTTGTAACCTCTACTGGATCTTCTGAGTTGTGCAACTTGTGAGCACGTGATTTTTACCCCAAGTAAAAGAATTCCAAAATCAAAATAAATAACTTTTGGTTTCAATTGTGTGACTCGTGTGAAACACCAGTGTTGGTTAATTGGATGAATGAAGATAAAAAGGGAATTAATTAGGAA